>CATIWR010273370.1:0-36335 GCA_949677035.1 Omphalea diandra
TACCCACCCCCCCCCCCCCCCCCCCCCCCCCCCCCCCCCCCCCCCCCCCCCCCCCCCCCCCCCCCCCCCCCCCCCCCCCCCCCCCCCCCCCCCCCCCCCCCCCCGTTTAAACAAAGGAAATTAAAATAAAGAAATGTAAAGACTACATAATAAGGTGAGCTGTAAGTGTTTGATTATGTTGTTCATAATTGCACTGTGAAACGTTATAGTCCATTTGCTAATGAGTATGCTGGAGAACTTCAAACCGGTTCATTGCATAAAACCCAACCTACCATACATTAAGCCCTACATGATGGATCATTGATTAACTACTCTACCAAAAAACCTAGTTTGGTTAAGCAACATAACTATTCAATCTTAATAAATTGTCATCTTTCTAATCCAAAATTATTGCATAGTAACATTGTTCTTCTTTTCACAGCATCAATGTCCTAAATATATGCTATTACAAATATTTATTATGAAAATAGAAACTTAAAGTTTAATTGTTGAATCAACAAGACATGGTGATAGTGCGCATACGTGTTATGCTTTCTTTTCTTTCTTTTTTAAAAAAAAAAATTACAAATTTGTAATCTCACAACTCTAAATATCATTGTTAAGCTTTATTAACAACGGCAGAACACTAATTACAATTTGTTAAGCCCTAAAGAGTCAATGGCTTCTGAGCTTAAAAAGTAGTTGATGGGTCCTCTAATTAATGACCCATATCAGAATTAGTAGCGACGAATAATTAGACTATATGTTATTAATCCTAATTCACTATTATAAGGAACAAATCATATCGGTTGAAACGTAAATCTTAATGATTAGTTCCAATCAGATGGTACTTGAGCAAACATGTTCAATGAATTTTAGCACTGAAATTACTCATTTGCATTGTCTAATCTTGTTTAAAGGATGGAAATATTAACAAAGAAGCTTAATATATGATGGGAAGCTTATCTTGCGCTGCGTCATCAATTTACCATACATCGCATTGTTTATATCTGTAAGAATTATTTTGTCTATATATAAACACTCGCATGGGAAAAAAAAAATTATAATTCAATGATATCCATTTTGCGTTACTGTTCTTAATTATTATAATAAGGACATACATCATGAATTGTAAATTTTAACTAAGGAATTTCGAAGTTTAATTGGATATTGAAGAGGAGATTAAAATTTGTATAACATCAAATCAAAGCTATAAAGTTGTATGGATAATATTTTTAGAGGGGGATTATATTCACGGGATTCGATCTCTAATATTCACTCTGATAGTCTCATATAGTATAATTCTTTCTTTCTTTCTTTCTCTCTCTATTTCAAAACAAAAATTCTTGGAGCATGTTATATATATAAGTCCAAAGTAAGCTTTGACAACTGATATATAAGCACATCTCTAACCAAATGCATGCATAAACCTATTCGGATTTCCTGTATAATATTGAACAATGGAAGCTGATCTCTTCCTCCTCATAAATCTCATATTAGATTTCTTGTGCAATTATTTATAAAAATACAATGATGACAAACACCATTCTCTCCTTGAACAAGTCAAGTAGTCAACAATACAGTTGTTATCATTTGTCAGTTTTGGGCCATTTCCAATTATAAGATTTGAACTTTGTGGTCTTTCTTTCACTTTCACAGTGACCATGACTGACCTTTAGGCCCTCTGATACCAATACTTTTTTTGTTTGGGGGGGGGAGGAGGGGAGGGGGGAGTAACTTGATACCTATTTTTTATTATTATTACAAGAATAATCAATTTTTCATTTCATGGTCTAATTAATAAGTAATAATAAATATAATTTTTTCATTTTAGCATTTTTTAATTAATCATATGAAGAATTAACACAATTGGAGTTTAATCAATTAAGTATTAAAAGGAATTAATGTCTTAATTTAGTGGTAAGATGAGACTATCTAAAAATAGATATCATGATTCGAATCTCACCAATGTAATTTCTCCTTCTCGATGCTCCACAACGATTATCAAAAGTGTATCAATTTGAGAAATCAGGCAAATTCATGCCATCAAAGATGAGAACTGTTTCGTCTTTCAGCGTTTATATACATGTATATGAGAAGCCAACATTAATAATTCCGACTACTTTAATTATATATATAAGCCGATTTTGGTAGGTAATTGTTAATATCCCTAAGGTATGAGGTCAATATTAGGACAAGGCACGGGTGTAGCCTTTCCTAATCATGCACGTGTGATCGACTGAATTTATTGCTTCCAATTATTTGCAATTTTGTTGGTTAATTTTAAAATGCATGCATCAGCATGAGATGGATTGAGCTGAGCTGCACATGGTTTAAAACACGTGATGATGAGACGACCCCAAAGTTATTTATTAAAAAAATTAGAGGGCCTCAATTTTTAATTATTATAGAATATGATGAAATTGAAAAAATAGAAAGTGAGAGACATAGTCAAAAGTAAACGATTCTCATGTAAGAGAATAAATTTAATATATTATTGTAGATCATAGACGGATTATAATCATTTAATTTAAAGCATCGAATCGGTCGATCATACCATATATCTCATCTTTTCAAGGTCAATTGTTGAACATTTGATTTGTATGATTTCAAAGGGAGGCCTAAAGAGTGCATTGTTCTTCAAAAGGGCGAAAGGATCGAACTAAAAAAAGACTACTGTCGGCGCGCATATATATATATATATATATATATGCACACACATGAATTATGATTTTTTCACATATAAATATAATTTAGTGATTAAAGTATGATTCTTTAAATGAAGTTTTTAGTTCAATTTTTTTCTCAAATTAAAAAAATATATGTTTTTGAATACTATTTTAAGCATATTTCGCATTACTATTATAAAAATCTACTTTTATTTGCTGAATTATCGCATTTTCAAATATTTATGAAAATGATTTAGTTATATTATCAATCTAATTTAATAGATATTAATAAAACCTTAAATATTAATTTTAAAATTAATTTTTTTACTTATTAGATTGATGTTGAAAAATTGATAATTCATTTAAAAAATATCTCCTAATTATTTTTGAAATCAATTTTGATGTAGTACTAAATCACATATGTCATCGGTTGATTTTCTTAGATTGTTGTATTCCCAATATTACCATGCCAAGTGGGTATTATAATTTGTGACTCAAAATCCTTCATTAAAAGTCAACATAGAGCCATAATTAGCTTGTCAAGCTTTTTGAATTTTGTTAACGAATTCGGGTAGAGACCTTAGCTCTGGCTATTTGGATATAATAATTACAGGTAGAAAGTGCACATCACAGCACCAAAAGACGGTGCTGCATATTAATTTTGGGATAAAATTTTGTGCATGGACGACATCGTTATTAAAGGAAAACAATATTACGATAATGTTTGACAATGCCACCCTATCTATCTTTTTTTTTTTTTTAAACAAAAATATCACTTCCATACGTATTATTATATTTATGAAATACACATTATATATCATATATAATATATATGGACAAAGACTATATTTGTATACTGATACATACCTAAAAAAGGACTTTAGGAGCTTCCATATTTGTTATGGTATATTTAGACCAAAGAAGTGGCGTTATACCGACAAGTGGCATAATGGGTCCGATGATGATGGAGACGATGATTTAGTGAAACTCCAAATATCATTCTCGTTGCTGTAGACCTGATGATGATGATGAGAATTGGGTTGATTTGATGATCTATTGGAGTGCACATGGAGGTGTGATAATTGCATTTCATCATCATCACCAGACAGACCAAAACTCTCATTTGGGTCACTAAAGCAGGATAGTTGCTTGGATGTGTCTACCTGACCATTCAGCTGTGATGCCACCAAACGATCCAAGGTAACCCAGTCGTTTAGCCCCGATTTGCTGTTATCCTGAACTGATGATGTGGCCATGTCAAAGCCATTGCCTTGATGGTTGCTAGTAGTAGAGGAAAGTTCATTATTGTTCCCAGCTGGAAGCATGTCATCGTACGACTGATAACAAGACTTGAAACTACGGTCTTGATCATAGCTGGAGGGGCTATTGATATGAAGAGTTGTAAGAGTGGTTGGGCTGTCTAGCCTTGGGAGATGCATGAATCTTTCCTGGAGGAGGCCTTCAGTATTGATGCCTGGCGCTGCAGCAGCTGATGATGATGAGAGAAATCTGACATTATTACTGTTGTTGGAGAGATTGATCTGGCTAAATGATTCATTATTCTCCATCTTGCAAGTCCTTCCCATATAGAGAAGTATTTGATCAAGAACACCATCATTTCCAGAGCCAAAAATCTGGGCAGCCTTTGAATCCATGGAGCTTGATGTACTTTTAGGACTCTCTAGGGTTTTTTGATAGTTCTTCTTTCTAAATACACGACAAACAACCCATCCTTCCTCAGGGACTGCTTCTCCTATTGGATTGGAAGCCTGAAATAATTTACATTTCAATATCATTATTTATTTGTCATCATGTCGTGAGATGCATGTGTAAACTCAAGATTAATTGCTTAATTGCTTACAGTAGTTGTAGTGTCATGTGAGCTATCATCAAGCCTGTATTCATGCATGATCCAGTCAGATTTCTGTCCATGTGGAGCTCTTCCCTTATAAAACACTAGAGTTTTCCTCAACCCAATTCTTCTAAATCCGCTATAGATGATCTTATCCCGGCCAGTGGCTTTCCAGAATCCGGCTGCCGTTGCACGGTTTGTTCTAGTTCCCGTTGGGTATTTCTTGTCTTTGTGACTGAAAAAGTACCAATCATTTTGTGGGGTGGATCCTATTTTGCATTTCTCTGCATATATGTTTATCATAGAATCTCAATATCCAATTAAAACTAATTAATCATAGATTTAATTACAATATGTATTTGATAATGCAAGTTAATTAGGTAAAATTACCTTGAATATCCCAGGGCTCAAGTTTGTTAAGATCAACCTCGCGAATGACATCAAGATCTATCTTCTCATAGGCAACCTTCTTCCTGAGGTAGTAATGGAGAAGCTCTTCTTCAGTTGGATGAAATCTAAAACCTGGAGGGACCTGAGACTGCCCATTTATTGAAAGATTCATACCTTCTGGCATTATATAATTAAACTGAGGTAATTGAACATATGAAAGAAAGAAAAAAGGGTAAGAGAGGTAAAGGAGGGAGAAAGAATTACAATACAGACAAAGTAAGTGTTACGGGGTGTGCGTAAAGGGTAATGCAGTCATGATATTTTATAATGGTTGTAGGACATAAGGGAAAGGTCCATTTATATATATGCATGAGAATGTTAATTAAGGAATCATGCCCATTAGTGTACTTAGTGTGGGGTCTAAGCCTTCGAGAAGAGCCAACCACCTAAAACACGGGGACCAAGGCGTAGGGCAAATACTAATGTAGGACCCACAAATATAGGTGCTAAATAGTGGGGTCCATTCAAAAAAAAAAAAACAAAAGCGTTAGCGTTATATCATTTCCCTTAGAGTTAATATATTAGTACTGTATGAGCTAGCGAGCGGGGGGCACGCCCCCATCTCAACTACGACCCATGACCTTAATATCTAAATGAAAAGCACCTCTAAAACCACCACACTATCCTAAAAGAATCTTTACATCGATCACTCGTTTAACTTGTGCAACCACCTCAACGACAATAGGGCAAGAAAGAGTTGATGGGGTCGGAGGCACTGAGCTTTCATCTCGTGGACCTTTTACTAGAGCTAGGAACAGACGCATGATGATGATCAGCAACTCTCTCCTTGATCTCTTCATATTTTAATTTAATTTTGTGCCTTACTTTCACTTTTTTTTCTTTTTTTTTTTCAAGTTTTCAACACTTATGATTTATCATTATACTCACCAACTGTGTATTAATAAGCAAATAATGAAGAACTTAGCTTAAAAGAGCCATAAAAAATTACATACAGTCTCATACAAATAAAAAAAAAATCTTCTAAAACAGTTTTTTGTGTATAATAATATCCAAAACATATTCTCGTCAAAATAAAATCCAAAATACATACAAACAAAAACTCTACTGATATTTCGACTGTTCTGTGCTTCTTCTTGCTATATATTTATTATATTATAACAAAATCTTGTTATATGTAGTTCACATCAAAATTAGAATGATCACGTGCACTCACTAACATGTAAGACTTACAATATTATATAGCCCTACATGAGGTACCCACGAAAATAGAAGATTACAAATTGACACAATATTTTTTTTAAAAAAAAAGAGACGACAAAGAGAAGCTAATATTGGCACACAGTAGTATTAGCATTTTTATTTTTTATTTTAAAAGGATCTCCTTCATTTTCCTTTCTCGAACTTTTTATATTTTTCTCCTTTCCATGATTATACAAGGCAACCGCTGAATCTTTCATAGGAAATTGCAGTATCTCCTCTAACTAAAGTCAAGATTGCAGCCACTTATAATTTAGGAAAAAGGAGCAAAAAGTGCTTTCTCTAAAAATTTCTCTCTTTCTTTTTAAAAAATTTTTTTAAGGAAAAAAACTGATATACACAACATCATTTTGCCTTTTCTTCTATGATTTGATAAATGGGATTACTACACCCTTTGTGTGGTTATTGTAGCACAAACCAATCCAAACTGTAGTGAACTATCCCATAATTTATGTAGAGGTATAGAAAATAAAAGCTCTAAAGCTTTACATCGTTTACTTGCATATTGAAGAGGGCATATGCTAGCTATATATGAGGGAAAAAGAGACCCAAAAAAGGCAAAAATTAAACTCTACACTTGAAAGAGGTCACTCCATGTGGCTAGCTCATAATTTTGCAATGCCATTTATGGGAATTAATTACCATGAATGGTAAAAAGATCACTTCAATTGTATTGTAGTAAGTAATTAATATGCTTTTGTTTTTAGGAACAATGGCTAAAGTGGTGACAATTAAAATCTCCCCTTCTGCACACAATTTTGGTTCAATCCATTAACTGACAATAGACTACCAATGTTTAATTGTTTCTAACACAATCACAGGTGTTTTATTATTATTATTATTCATGACCATTAGCAAAACGTGTTACAATTAGTTATTTAAGTTAAGGATTTATTACAATTTAATCATTTTAAGTTTATTTTTATTATAAATAACTTATTTTTATTATAAATAACTATAATCTAATTATTTCTTCAAAAAAAAAAAAAATATAATCAACGGTTGGCATCATCAGGCATTCATATTATAGCTATCCATTTGAGAATTGGTGAACGAAGATACCATTATTAGGTGCGTGATGATGCCAAGAGGGAGGCTGCTGGTTGGTGCTCATGATAGAAAAATGGGTATAATTTGCCCTAATCAAAGCTGAGAATCCTCTCTCATCACTTCTCCCTTTCCGACGAACGTCAAAATGACGAGGTTGCTTCGAAAGGAAAGCCTATATATGGTCAGGTTAGGAGTTCAAGACCCCCGACCATTACTTGATCTGCCACAAGTATCTACCGTATCATGAATTCGAGTTCAGTCAAACTTAATTAGAACAAAAATTAAAATTAAGATTCCAAATTGTAGCAATTTTTTCTTTTTTTTTGGGTTTTTCAATGACCAAGATATAGAATTGTCATAGGTAAAATGATCATTAGTGCAATGCATTTTACGTTGTAAATATGTTACTTTTTGGTACTTAAATTTTACTATGAAAAAAAAAAAGCCTAATTAGTTGCCTCAAAAGAAAAAGAATAATTTTTGATAATTTAGGCTGAGATTCAAGGTGCATAAATATTTACATGATTGATATATGTGGGGAATTAGGAATTAGTAAGTACACGTACGATATTGTGATTTCTGCAGGAAGAAATACAGAAGAAAGAAATGGAAGCACAATGAAAAAGCCAAATATGAGAATGATAGAATAATAACCGCCGCCAGCATGAAGCATGACCTAAGCCTGATGTCATCCTTATAACAGAAAAATGAAGTAATAATACTAATGGAACTTGTTACCCTAAAACTGCATATGCAAATTGTTATGTGCATAATTCTTTATCAGACTTGAGCGATGCCATGCAATCATTACATACGCATATTCATTTGATTACGATTAAGTTTATCTTCCGTCAAGGCCACCTAATGATGAAATCAAAACCCAAATGACCTCATCATATCAGTTATCAAGAGTGGCGAAAAATCCATAATAATTAAAATGAATTGAAATTTTTAGTCCCATATATAGTCCAGAATTCTTTATTTTCTACGTTTGTATAAATCTTCCAATGAATTTAGAAATGGTTGCTAAGCCACATTTAAGTAACTCAATAAGCTATTAGCTAATGACTAGAAATTATCGCTTTTTTCATGCGGAGGGCTTTCAGAGACATTCCCCCCACCCACCTTTTCTTTTCTTTTCTTTTTTTTTTATTTTACCGACATACTATGGGCCACTGAGCCGAAATTTTAGTGTGTATATATATATATATATATTCCGGTTTTTTTATTATACAATACATATTCCGTTATGAGGGTGTAAGTGTCCTATTTTTAATCATGATCGTTATTCCCCTAAATTCCATGGCTAATCATGATCTGTGCCCAACAATTGACGGAGCAACAACCTCTTACTGACCTGCACTGCAGGGACATTATATCCTCCATATCACCTTACATGTTGTTGTGGTTGGTTGTAGTTGAAATTATATATTATCTACTTACCATTCTTAATTAATTTATTATTTTTATAAAATCTCCAAGCTCTTCAACCTCAAAACTAACACCCTCTTCTTCTTCCTTCTTTTTTTTTTTTTCCCTAAAAAAAATGACGTGGGTTGTGACGATAACACTTGAATTTGCTCTAGAGAGGGACAGGGAGCGGACAATTTAAGAATATTTGCTGATTCGTGAATATCTAATGTACATACGATATGACACCACATAACCTCATGTATATACGAACATGGTAGGTGATGATGCTTAAGTCATGTTTTTTTGGCGACCATTCTGTAACATCAATGTCATGTTTTTGACTAGTTGTGTTGCAATATTTTTGTTTTTTTCTTTAGCCATATTATACTAATTTTAAGTTAAATGTTTACGAAATTACATTAAGTGCTTGAAAATCTCAAATTTGTTAAAAGAAATTTGACTACTCAAATTGAAACTTGAAATCATTTCAAATGCACACTAATTCAAATAGATCCAATATAATATTAAATAAATTTTATAATTTTCACTAATTATTAAATATTTAAAATTTTTATTTTTATTTATTTAGAGATTGGGAAGGAGATTTTATATATATATAAGTTAGAGAAATTAAACATATTTGCATAGCTTTTACATTTTTATACATAATTTTTGTTTTAATTGTGTGTTCATGTTGTATCACACCACAGGTTAATAGTTGAAAGTAGGTTTTTGCCTTGGCTAAAATATCAAATAAAATTTTAAATTTATCTTAAAGCGATAATAAAAGATAAAATAAATTTTTTCGTTAAATTTACTCCTAAATTTGTATTATTTTGTCATGAACTCTTTTTTCATCAAAATGATCCCGATCTTATAACAATTATGTTCGTTCATCCAATTATGTCAAATATAGGGAGAAATAGGTTAAACAGAAGTATAATGGTATGTAAAAGTATTGCTCGTAGGGTAAGGAGTCCCTGCGGAAGTAGAAATTGAAGAAATTTTTTTTTCACCAGAATGATGGGATAAAAGATGAGGAATAGTTTTCACTTCGCTCACTTATTATTCTTAAGTCAATACCTCATTCAACTAATATTTTAAATCTTTATAAAGACATAATACATGATCGAAAGTAATTTTGATGAAAAATGACTTTATGATAAAATAATACAAACTCAGGAGTAAATTTAGCAAAAAAAATTATTTTATTTTTTATTATCACTTTGAGACAAGTTTATAGATTTATTTGATACTTTAGCCTTTTCACTTCCATTATGCAAATTGATATTTGTGGTGCAAATATGATTATAAAAATTTATCATATTAAAATTTTACATAATAATTAATTGTAAAAAAAATGTTTTTCTTATGTAGAAAAATCATTTTTTAATATAAAATTCATATTATATTAGAATTATTATTTAATTTTAAGTTGATTTTTAATTATATTAAATTTTTAAAAATAGTGTGATAGTTCTAAAATTATATATATATATAGACACACACACACTTCTAAAAAGTTGCGTAGAATGGAAATCATTTAATAAAATTAATTATGTGATGTAGATGTCTCGATACAAATGATCAATATTCACATATGGATCCGGATGGTTTGCTTTAGTTATGGTGACCACATGTGATGTACTAATGTTCAAGTGATGCGAGATATGTCACATGATGACATGGTTGAAAAGTGAAAAACAACAGGTATGCAAAAGTTGAACAACAAAGTTACAATAAAGAAGAAATTGCTCTTCTCAAAAAAAAATAAAAATAAAAAAAAAAGAAAAAAAGAAGAAGAAGAAAAAGAAGAAATTGTACAAATTAACATATTTACAAATTTTTGGTATTTTGAGTACGGATTCAAATTCAATAGTATTTTAGTATGTGATTTTATTTATTTTTTATTTTTTATATTTTATTAGTGTTAATAACTAGTGTCAAAGTTGATAATTTAAAATGGACAATTAAAATAAATTTTATTTAAAGTGAAGAATTTTTAGAAGAAAAGAATATTGATTTTGGAGACAAAGGAATTATATGGACTCAACAAATCAATTGGAGACAAATTTCTAATATTGCCATCAAAGACAAAGTAGATAAAAATGTAAAGAAGCCAATTGAAAAAAGATGATACATTATTTGATAGAATTTGATTAAAATGAAAATTTATTAGAATTTATTTCAAATTGTTATTTGGTTTAAGATCTATATGTAAGAATTAATTACATGATTTATTGAGTTTTGTCCAATTACTATACGTGAGAGATCATTTTATATGAAGAGAGTTCATATTTAAGAAATTAATGCATTTTAAGTTGCAAGCAAAATCTTACTTTTACTCTCTTTCTCTCTCTTTATATATATATATATATATATATACATTTGAATGTGTTTTGGTGTGTAATTTTATACTCTATTTTGGATTAGATATTGATTTGAAAATTGTTTATTATATTTACAATCTTCATTATAATGAATAATTTATCATTTTAAGCTCCCTAAATGTAATCAATAATTAGTAAATAATTATATTTTTGATTTATACTTAATCAGAAATTAATTTCTTCACATGAATTAAATTTTGTTGTGTCCAACAATCTCCATGAGCAATTTCTCAATAGGACTTGTAATTAATTAGGCCCTTCTCCTTTTTCAGCTAGTCATCTGCACCAAACTGTTATGTAGTGGCAAGAATGCTTCCCTCCAGTAACACCATTAGGTGGATTATGTCCTTGGTGAGACTAACATCGTCTCCTTTCCTCCTCCACCCTGATTAAGAATCCAAATAGAAACAAACAAGAAGAAGAAGAAGAAGAAGAAGAAGAAGGACAACTGCGTATACCATGATTCATAAGACTTTAGAAACAAAAAAAAAGTTGTTAATTAAGACAAATCAAACCCTTTGTTTATATTCGTATTCACTTGTGACGTGTTGATATAAAAATCTTAAATTGATTACACGCAGTGGATGAGCAAAATCAATCATTAATTATAATAATGCAGCATTTGATGTTAGACAGACACATAAGGTTTCTAATTTCATACAGAGAAATCAATTTTTAATTTAAAAAGAAAAAAAAAAAGCTAGGGAACGTGAATTTGTTTTCAATTGATATCTCTCTCCTTTGACATTACAAAAAGGCAAAAAACAAAAAAAAAAAAAAAAATTAATCTTCAACAGCTACCGATGATCCGCTGATAATACCATAGCCATAGGCAAAGGGGTAAGGGCGCAAAGGCCCCATTTTGCCAGCAAAAAGAGATGATTAAAGATGATTTAACAACAACAACAACAACAACCACATTTCATGAAGCTTCTATCATTAAAAGAGGGAGGCCATTCCCTTCTCTGTAGAATCTCAATAAAGCTGCTTTATATAAAGTGTCCATCTATCGATTATATCCCAATTATTACTATATCATTTACATTTCAGGGCTTTAGCCTACAATATTTTTTCTTTTTTTTTTTTACTGTAATATTTTTTTATAAAAAGTGCACATTGATCACATATTTTATTTGCTTATTTGTTATTTTTTTTTAAAAAAAAAAGCAAATAAAATTAAATTTTATTAATTACTAATACCTTTGTCTAATGATAAATGTAAACTATCTAAAAGTAAGAGCTAGAGTTTAATTCTCACTATTAATGTAATAACATCCTTCTTCCAATACTTACAAAAAATAAAAACAATACATATTCAATCTTATATTTATGAGTTTGGAGTTGTTTTAAGGTTAAAATTCTCTTATAGTTAGATGACTGATGATCTCTTACGGTTTGTGCAAAATTATTTCTGACAAAAAAATCAATTTAACTATTTTTTTTTAAAAAAAAAAAAATGGAAGTAATCCCAAATGGGTGTATGAGTCATATACATATAGATTAAATGTAAGAAATTTCATAAATGTACCATTGCATCAAAATCTACGCCCTCTCTTTTTATGTTTATCTTGTCCATTTCACACTTTTTTATCTTTGGCGAGGAAATATTAATTAATAATATAAAGACGCAAATAATCATTTCATAGAAATTCATATAATTAGAAGAGATATTGATTTTAAACCTTCTCCAAATTCAGAAGGTACCTTTTGCAATTTCAACTTGCACGCACAAACAATAATTGGTATGTACCTTACGATTACTCCCTGATGCTTGATTTGATTATAATTTGCTTTTTACTTTCCTTTTTTGGATGGTAGATCCATATTAATGAACGGATCCCAAAACTCCATATAATATGCAGAGTTCAAATAATTGATGAACTTAAGTTTTTTTTTTTCTTTATATATAAAAAAATTGTTGATGAAATTAAGTTAATTATAGTTTTCTTTTTACATGGAAATGAAAAGTCGATCATAGTCAGTCTCCAAATATTGTGTTGTACTTAATTAATGCATCAAAAATGAAGCTGTGAGAAATTGGAATTTCAGATTATTATGAGGTAAACACTTGAATAATGAATTCAATTTTTTCAATGTATTTTGCAAGCAAAATTATATGTTAGCCCATGTCAAATAATTAACGGCAATGAGAGTTAAAATTGACCATAGTACATGGATTTTTTTTTTAAAAAAAAAAAAGACAAAAAGAAATCAACGATCACATTATTATTGGAATATTTGGAACTCACATACAAGAGTTTGTACTTAAGTAATTTTGATTACCAACCAACTCAATTAAGCAATTTCGTAAAGCCTAAAAATATATTATTACAAGATCATGGTAATTACCAATTTGCACATTAATCGTTTCGTTTTAGTTTTATTTAGTTTAATCACGATTGATCTCGGTATAGTAATAGAGTTGGGCAGTCTAATCTGGTCTAACTAGGGTATGCATTTATTAGAAGTAGCAAATGAAGTGGTCCAACATATTTGGATGACATCAATTTCCATTTGGATTAATTTTGAGTTATATTTTTCTTGATAAGTTTATTTGAATCACCTAAATTATAAATAAATTATATCATATTACTTAATTAAAGTACTGAAAAGATTTAAATTATTTCTAAAATTTAAGTTGAATCGGATTAAACCATTCATAATTTTAATTTGTTTAAAATCAAAAAAAATTTTAATCTTAAAAATAAAAAAATTTTAGTACTTCAAACTGAATCAAATTTAAATTTTTTTTGGATTAAGCATCAAGTCAATTTCAACATGTGAAATTAAATTAAATTTGAGTTTAACTTTAATTCAAATTAAATTTTTTATCAAATAAAAAACAGTCACCGAAACATATATAGAGTTGGCACCCGAACTTACGGACCTAAAATCCTATGCTTCTTTTGATTCATGCTCAATAAAAAAAACTGTGTTTCAAAATAGCAAAACGGATCCATTTATAAGCCCTTGACTATTTGGCTTCTTGATCATTTAATTGGCATTTTGTTAGAATAATGAGATGAAATGACGAAAAAGGAATGCCATAAAGAAAAGGATATATTTTTTTAATTAATTTGATTTTCTTCAGAAATTCATCATCTTAATAATAAAGACGAGTTTAGTTACAATTCAGAAAACTTGATTTCATATATATATATATATAAAGTATCGCTTTTTAAACAGAAGTTGACTTTCATAAATTAGAAAATAGTAGAATAGCAAAATATTAAATTTCATATTATTATAATTTATAAAAAAAATTTTACAATAATCTATTAATATGATGAATATCTTCAAACAAATTTATTTACTCCATTGTTAAGATTAGATTTGTATATGGACTAATCAATGACCTGTGTATTATGACATTATTATTGCAAAATATGCATATGAATAAGTAAAATATTAATCTCGTAGTCTTAGGGTATGCTACTAGCATTATGAAGAGACACAAAAAGTTTAATGCACATATACAAGACCGAATACAGTTTGTCTATATATGGTGAATCTTTCCTAGAGAAATATTTGAGTGTCTTAACTGATTCATTTTAAGTTAAGAAAATAATGTGTATCAAAAGAAAAAAAAAGTTAAGAAAAATAATGAGCAAAAAAATAGTTTTTCATGCAGTGACGAAATTAAAAAGTATTTTTAGGAGAGTTGATGACAAGTAACAACATTGACAGCAAAATAAAAGAAGGAAGAGGAGGAGAAAATGGGTTAAAAGAAAATTTTGTTTGAGAAGAAGGGACAGTCGAGAGAAAAAAACAATGAAGTATGTTGTTGTATAAGGTTGGAGTGTGTTATTGTAATTTTTTTTTATTTTCAATTAATTAAAACGTGTTGTTCCTCTAAATAGAACAACACCATTTTGATCATATTAAAAAATAATAATAAACCTAAAGGGAGGGGGACCTTCTTCTTCTTTATCAACTTTCTCTCTCTCTTTTACAGAAGAGCAGGGGCTTCCTTCATTGCTAGCAATTTCAAGAGAGACTTTAACTCATGTCAACTCCTCTTAATTCCGTCGTTGTTTTGATACTTTTTTTTTTTTTTTTTTTTTTATACTTTTCCAATATAACTCTGAAATATATTTTCTAGCAAAAATAAAAACAATCAGTTCATGATTCACGTTTCATGTCTAGTTCAATTCCATAGATACTCGTCGGCCATTGATCAAATATTAATTAGATTGCCTTTTATTGAGTGTAAGGTAAATCAGAAAGTTGTTCTTATTTTATTGGTACAATCAAAGTCATCAGAATAATGGCTCTGCTTATTAGCGTTTTGATGCATGCACGCAGATAGGTCCACCAATTCAAAGGAGAGGAGAATATAAGGAGGAAAAGGGCCGAGTGAATCAGAGTCTGCTGGCCAGTCACCTTTCATTATTGCCTATTTAACACCTCAATTTTTATTTTTGTCCTATTAAACACATTTACAGCCACTCAGCACGTGCTGCGCGATGGAAAATAGGCATCTGAAAAATACTAACAATTAAACCCACTTCACACTATTTGTAGCGAACCCATGTATTGATTTGGCATCGTTTTAAGAGATAATCATTAATTAGTGATAACTAATTCATGTATAATATTATTATAATAATTACATTTTAAATAAATTAATACTTATATATTAAATTATTAAAATCAAGATCATGATAATAATTAAAAATTTATTATTATTTTATACAAAATTATTATCTAATTAGGTCTTTTTAAATAAATAAAGTAATACAAATTATAATTATAATTAATTCAATTTAAATAAATTTTAATGATAATATAATATTTTAATAAAAATTAAAATTCATAATTTTATTTTTTATTGGCTATTTATTATATCTTTAGTTCTTTTAATTTTTATTATATAGAAAGCTAAAAATACTTATTTTTATTGAAGTTCTAAAGAGGATAAATAAAAAATTGTTCTGAACCCTTAACATTTATCATATATAACTAAATTGTCTCTCATTTTTCATATTATATTAAGTCATTCCGCATGTTTCCTCCGTTACATTAAAAAATCCTTTTGGCATTAAAAAGTTTATTTTTACGTTAGTAAAAGAAAATCTAATAAAAAATAAAATTTGCATTTTATTGAGTTAATTACTCTAAACCCTTTGATATTTACCATATTTAACTAATTTATCTCTCACTTTTTTATATTACACTTATTCATCTTTCACGTTTTTTTCATTATATTAAAAAATTTTTCTCAAATGCATATGAATTTAACGAAATGATTTTTTAGTGTAAAATGGTGCAAATGTGAGAAATAATTTAGTATAATATTGAAAAATAAGAGATAACTTAATTAAATATGACAAACATTAAGGATTCAAAGAAATTAACCCATTTTTATATGAAAAACTCCTTATATTGTCAAATTTTCTAAATTATTTTTATGTAAACAACTTTCTATATCATTAAATTTTGTCATCTTTTGATTCTTGAAAAAATTAAAATTTCATTATCGATTTACTTTTCATATAAAATAAAAATATATTATATGGTCACTTGTTGAAAATATTACATCACTAACACAATTGTTTGATAAATAGCAAACACTCATTTAAAATTGAATTTGAAATTGAAATGAATTATATATTGATTTGTGCATTGTGCAAGTTATATATTAAACATAATTTAAAACATATATATAAATATTAATGGATATCAGTTGAAGTATGTTTATCATACCTAAATTTTACCCTGTGTTGCTTGCCAAGAATACAAAATTCGCAGAATTTCAATTTTTCGATTACAGCTCCATCCAACAATCTTTTCTTACTTAGAATTTTCGACCTATGTACACTCACATAACCCAACCTGTGATGTCATAACTTTGTACTATCCTTACTCTTAACTGAATACTGTGAGATAGCCATCGATCCCACAACTGTTTTACCCATAAGAACATATAAGTCATGCTGAAGTTTGCCCTTCATCACAATCATAACACCCTTTAAGATTTTCATCTATTTGTCGCCATCAGAAAACTTATACCCTTGTAGATCTAAAGTACTTATAGAAATCAGATTCTTTTGAAGAGTGGCAACATATCAAGTATCTAATGTTCTGACTGTGCCATCATACATCTCGATTTGGATTGATCCACTACCACAAACAACTCACTCTCCATCATCACCCAATTCCATTCTTTAAAGGAAGTAAACCAGTCTCTATTAAAGGTCATGTAATAAGAAGTACCAGTGTCCAATACCTATCGATTTGTAGAATCAGAATTACTAACCGTAAAAACTTTATTACCTTTTCCATCATTTTCATCAAAGCTCTCTTGTGTTACAACAACATTTGCTTTCTCACCTCATTCCTTCTTTTCGTTTTCCTTTTTTAGCGGTGGACAATCCCTCTTAATATGTCCATGTTCTCTACAGTTGTAACATTGAATACTCTTACGTTTCGATTTGGATCATGACTTTCCTCTTTTTTCGAAATCCCTTTCCTTGTTCCTCCTTCTACTGACAACTAGACCTAAATTTGATCCACCTCATATGAACTGAAGACATTCTTCTTCAATTCCTTAGATTGCATAATATCCTTCACATCACTAACAGAAATAGTCTCTCTACCATACAACATTATATCAACAAAATTCTCATATAAACTAGGAAAAGAACATAAAAGGATTATGGCTTGGTCCTCATCATCAATCTTAACCCCAACACCTTATAAATCTAAGATGATTCGATTAAATTTGTCAATATGATCTTTCATCTATGTGTTTTCTATCATCCTCAATGTATACAAACGTTGCTTTTGATATAGATGATTCGTTAGTAATTTCTTTTGATACTTACTCTCAAGAAGCCTCCATAACAATGTAGCATTAGTTTCTTCAACCACTTCTCTCAAGACTTCATCACCTAAAGTCAACAGTGTAGCATTGTGAGCTTTCGACAAAATCTCCTTCTTCTTCATCTCTTTCAAATTCTCAAGCAGGTTTTCTTCACCTTCCAATGCTACGGCGCATCCTTGTTGAACCAAAAATGCCCTCATCTCCACTTTCCATAGAGTGAAATCATTCGAACCATTGAATTTCTTAATTTTGAATTTGTAGGTACTCATCCTAACAACAAATCCTAGATCTATGTAGAAACCCTAGGCTCCGATACCAATTGTCACACTAGCAAATGTAATTAGAAGAGAAACAATTAAATAAAAATAAGAAAAATACACAAGAAATTTGCGTGATTCGACCAATTTGACCTATATCCATGGGTAGAGATATAAATTTTTATTACTGTGATAATTGGGGACTGAGTTACATGTGAAGAACAAGATATGTGGTGAATATAAAAGCAATGACCTAGTGCCTATTTATAGACCTCCACTGCTTAGCCTACAAGAAAAAATCAATGGTCACCAATTGTTCTTGATGTCTTAGTAAATATTAATAATCAATATCAATCCTTGTCACTTAAGCCAAGATCAACAACCAAGATCAATTCAAGGTATTTTAATAGTATAGAATATTAAAAGTCGATAAATATATCTTCCATGTGTCTATATTTACGTGAAGTGCCTATTAGACTAATAAAGATTTAATAAATCAAAATCAAATATGAGGAGCCAATATATTAATATAAAAAAGTTGAAGGATTAAATTATACATTTAGAAAAAAAATCAATAGATATTAATTGGAAGGTGGATACATGATTTTTGCATGTGTGAATTTGATGATATTGATGATGATGTGATTGCTGCTACAAAATTGATGTATAGGTTAGAAACTTTATTTGAGAAGTTACAGTCTAGCTGCAATCGTTGAAATATTAGACTATGGCTGCCCCCACGAGATTCCAAAGTGAATATTTGATGGTACCTTTGCCTTCGATATGGCAGCTGATGTTGAAAATTTGGGGTTACTTTCATCAGGTGAGTACATATTCATCTTTTTCACATTTTTTTTTCTCGTGTATATATCAGTCAGTAAATTTGATTTAATAGAAAGGAAACACCAAATAAATACCATAGAGTTGGCGTGTGATTAAATTGAGGCTATAGCATGCAAATATTAGGGACTCTGATACACGTATGGAAGTGGAATGGAGATGGTCTTCAATTCAAAAGTAAATAATAGGTTCTGAAAATGTTTTTCCCCTCATTTTTCTTGTATTTATTTGATGGTCAATATCATTGGTTTGGTTGGACTTTTTGGTTTTTGGTAACATATTATTAGGTAAGATTGGCTTACAACCTTTCATTTATTAGTAAGAGACTTTTTTTTTAAATATAAATTTCAAATCAGAGTTAAATTAAAATAAAAATTTGTCTACACTAAATATATATATTATATAGTTATTTAATAATATAATAATACATAAAATAATTTAATAATTATCTAATAAAATTATTGTTATATCTTGTTTAATATAAAAATACTCGTATCATCATTTAATACAAATTTTAATAATATATATATATATATATATAACAGCGGAGTTAAGGCCAACGAATACAACTATAAGGCCTATTCTGTGGGAACCGATGCAAATTTGCTAGCAAGGTGTTGGTGTTCAAGGACCATAACTTTTGGCCCATCAAAATTCTGAAAGAAGAAATAGTCAACACAATAACGGCCCAAATGCTGGATCCGATCCGCAAAGTCATCAACCTTAATTATTATTATTAAGAGCCAGAAATTGGTTGGACCGAGATGAAGACCCGGCAAATGCCTGAATCAAGCCTTAAACCCATCCAACTTTTATTTTATTTTAATTTATATTTGAAATTATCTTGATTCAAAACCTCATGCTATAATTATGACAACTATCTAACCATATTATATTGACGATTAAGAGTATTGAGTGTTGGTGGACCATAAAATATGTTCCATATTGAATAATAATGTATATTTCATTGCAACAATATGGTTAAATACTCATAAAATAAGTACCATCTTTTTCCGTGCTTCACATGTTCAAGCAATGATTTATCATGGAGTTTCTAATTGCTAATAGAAATTTTATTAGGATAAACTAAATTCATTACAAAAAATAGTGATTATTTAATTAAAAAATTGTTTATAAATATATTTATTGTTTTATTGATGATAATTCATAATTTTTCATAAATTTAGATATAAAATGAGTTGTATAAATTTTTTTCAATTAAAGTATCAAATGAATCTCTGAATTTGTCTTAAAGTAATAATAAAGAATCAAACTAACTTTTTCGTCAAATTTACCTCTAAACTTATATTATTTCATCAAAACTATCCTTAATCTTTTATTATTTCATCATAAAAGTCATTTTTATCAAAATTACCCCCTGATATTGTATTGTTTCATTATAAAAGTCTAAAATACTAGCCAAGAAAAATGTGTGTGTTATAAATACAATTTAAGAGAACCGAATTTAAACATATTTTGATAAAAGCACAGTTTCCCCTAAATTGCTAAATCCTTAAATCCTCAAATCCTAAAAGTATAGTTTCACTTTGAAAATAAGTTTTTGTTAATTGAAGAATGCAAAAAAGTGATATTTTCATGAAATAATAATTTTATTCATTTATCTAATTGCAGCAAATATAGAAAGAAATAATTAAACAAGAGTATAATTGTATGCAAAAGTACTGCTAAATATTTTTATTTTATAATTTAATAAATTATATTTTTGAAAATAAAATATTTGTCTTGCAAAAAAAATCTTAAAAAAAAAAAAGAATCAAGTAAAAAGTTTTAAAAAAATGCGATATATATTAAAAAAAAAAAGGAATAATGTAATTATTTCTTAGAACCACTTGCTTAAAAGAGAAAACAACAAGCGGAAAATGCACAAGATAATAACATGTTGTATATCG
The DNA here is from genome assembly GCA_949677035.1 of Omphalea diandra. NCBI lineage: Eukaryota > Viridiplantae > Streptophyta > Magnoliopsida > Malpighiales > Euphorbiaceae > Omphalea > Omphalea diandra. The sequence goes on from CATIWR010273370.1 coordinate 20,855, forward strand.
TGCAAAGTTCATATCCATGGAATTGAGGTTTGAGCTAAACAGCTGTGGCTTTTGAAACAATAAAATAAGTAAAAAATAAAAAAATATTAAAAATTTGTTTCAACGTATATTTTAAAGGTTTAAATCAGAAATTAAAAAATAAAGTATAAACACAAACACAAACTTATTAACAAAAAGAAGTAAAAAAAAAAAAAATTAAATTAGAAGTATGAGTGTTTGAAAGCAAATAATAAACTATTCAAATCAAATTTATGATATACTAATAGTTGATTATATATATATAACTTACATTATATATATTATATGGTGGTGGCGCCAGCCATCAATGAGATTCATAAAATTATAAAATTTTTTATTTTTAATTCATTGTTATATTACATAATAAAATAGTATAAACATAAAATATTTGCCGTTTCAATTTTATTGTAATTTTATAAATTAAAAGAAAATTAATATTTTTATAATGTATTCTAAATATCACAAAAAAAAAATTTTTTAAGAAATATTTTTTATAAATAAATTATGTTTCATAAAAACTAAGATAGAATTAATTATATATTATATATTGACTGATTAATTAGATGGGCCACTGAATGGGCTTGAGAGTTGGATCGATTAAGGAAACTTGTCTAAAAAAGGCAAAAAATATATATAGTGTTAATATTTTAACTTCTTTAGCAAATATAGTTATCTCAGAGTGTTGACAGCTATAATCTTCCTTTTGTTCCGGAATGATTAGAAGACCATTATCTTTTCTTTTCTTGGATCATCCTCGTATTATAAATAGGTAAGAATGTTTATCATATAATCATTCTATAAGTACCAAAACAGGAGGGGAGAAAGGAGTAATAGTTGAAAAATGGCCATGCTGATGAAAGCTAAGAAATTATTATCAAAAAGTTTTAACTCAAAATCATCATCATATTCTCGAGCATTTAATAATGAGTTAACTGGATCATTATCAAGATCCACTCGCCAATTGCACAACAACAGTGAGACAGCCGGAAAGGTCATCGCTTGCAATGGTAAGAGTATGAATGTCATATTCAAAAATTTATGGATGCATATGATTCCTCTCATGCATGATTAGATTGATCATCTAATTCATTTTTGTGGGTGGTGAAGCTGCTGTCCTGAGAGGTGCAAAACAGCCATTTGGCCTTGAAAAGATTCAAGTTGATCCTCCGCAGAAGATGGAGGTTCGAATCAAGATCCTCTACACCTCAATTTGTCATACTGATCTCAGCGCCTGGAAAGGAGAGGTGAATTGAAACATAACAAATTCAGTGCAATAATTCATCTCTTTAAATTATTTACTAATTAATTTCTAACCATATTGTGGCTATTTTAAAAGAATGAAGCTCAACAAGCATTTCCACGAATTCTAGGCCATGAAGCTGTAGGGTAAGCATTTTTCTTTTGTACACGCAAGTATATAGGATGATCATGAAAATGCTATGCTACTTAACTAATGGACGTAGTCGGGTGCAGAACGGTTGAGAGCGTGGGAGAAGGCGTGAAGGACGTGAAAGAAGGAGATCATGTCATTCCAATATTCAATGGAGAATGTGGGCATTGCGTCTACTGCAAAAATGCGACAACCAATCTGTGTGAAAAGTTTAGGGTAAACCCGTTCAAGAGCGTGATGGAAAATGATGGAAAGTGTAGGTTTTCGAGCATAGATGGAGAACCTATTTTTCATTTTCTTAACACATCCACTTTCACTGAATACTCCGTGCTTGACTCGGCTTGTGTTGTTAAGATTGATCCTAATTCTCCCCTCAAGAAGATGAGCTTGTTAAGCTGTGGAGTATCCACAGGTAAATTCATTAGGAATATAGAGATATATATATATATATATAGGTTACATGTCCATATATAGTTTGTTGACTGATAATGGCGAATGTATTAATTAATTAGGAGTGGGAGCTGCTTGGAATGCTGCAAATGTACAGGCTGGATCGAGTGTGGCAATATTCGGTTTGGGCGCCTTAGGGCTGGCTGTGAGTTTCTGTTCACTTCTTTTCCTATGTCTGGGTCGTCGGTTGGTCCGTTGAGTTATTTGGCCAGACATTGTATTGTATGTCAAAGCTTGAAAAATATTAATTAAGCACTTATGCAATAATGGATCAATTAGGCTGGATTTTGATTCTACCATCGTTATTGCAAAGAGTTTGAGACTAAAACTTCAACGCTTAACATTGAGTTGGCCATCAAAACTGATCTGATGTACACTTTAACTAATTCCTACCCTAAGATAGTAAGATTGAAAGTTTTCGGTTAAACCTCCAAGTATATTATTTGCTGTTTCTTTTCACTTAGAATAACTGACTCTGTCCATTTGGCCGCCGGAGCAGAAGGTAATTGAATTGGTCTGATATGGATTATGGCCTCAACTGCCACCATATATATAAGCTAAATTCAGGGTTTTTTTTTCTTTAAACCCTCGAGAATAAACGAGAGTTGTTAGTGGGACCATTAATTAGACATTAACATTTCCTCATTTTTCAATACTCAATATAATGACGTGATTACAAGAATATCGATTTATAACAAAAGTTGGAAAATATATAATTCCAACTGCATTTGGAAATTGAAATCAGGCAGCTGAAGGCGCACGAGCAAGAGGAGCATCCAAAATTATAGGTGTCGATGTCAACCCGGACAAATTTATCAAAGGTGCTTACTTCATCTCTGTATTTCTAGTAGAAACCATGTTTGCTAGTTGAGTGGTCTAGCGTTCAAATAAATAATTAGCATCTCTTTCTTCTGGGTGCAGGCAGGGCAGTTGGAATGACAGAATTTCTAAACCCAAAGGATGGTTCAGACCCAGTGCATAAGGTTAGAGTCATTAAGTAGTGTAGCGAGTGGACACTGATTAATCAACAATGCTAACAGTCCTAAGAAATGGCGTTACAGAGAATCAGGGAAATGACTGGTGGAGGTGTAGACTACAGCTTTGAATGTGCAGGAAATTTGGAGGTTCTCCGAGAAGCTTTCTTGTCGACCCATGATGTAATTAAGTCGAAAACTCATTCCTGCAACTGTAAAATGCTTAATAATGGGATGTGGTACTAAAGAAGTGACTTTGTTGTAAATGAATTCTGAATGACAGGGGTGGGGAAAGACTCTGCTGGTTGGAATTTATCCAACTCCAAAAATGTTGCCTCTCCATCCAATGGAGTTGTTTGATGGCCGAAGCATCATTGGAACAGTATTTGGAGACTTCAAAGGGAAGACCCAGCTGCCTGATCTTGCCAGAGATTGCACGCGCGGGGTGGGTAACAAACATTAGCCTATATATAAATAAGAAAGTCTCAAATCATTTTGGTACAGTGAATAAGTTATATCCCATTTGTTTATTGCAGGTTGTGAATCTCGATGGTTTTATAACGCACGAACTTCCCTTTGAGAAGATAAACGATGCCTTTGAGCTGCTCAAGGATGGCAAGGCTTTGAGATGTCTTCTGCAGCTTTGACTGTCTTTCTTTGCAGCGCCTAATGCAAATACTTTCACGCAAGGAAATGGCATTCAAATCAAACTCAAGCTTGCTTGCTTGACCCTGCAAATGTAACATTGTACTAAATTATAGCCGCAAGATGTTGAATTAATCGAATATAACCTTGTTTTTTTTACTTGCAATCCAATGTTCAGAAGCCAATATATAACATAAGAACCATTAATAAAAATTTTGCGTTTTCAGACATTGTCCAATTCTTTTCTGTAATGGTAAAATTCTTCAAAAACAGGCAACTCCTCTGCCATCTAGATTGTTATATACCTGTATCCATATGATATGCAAGCTTACAGCATCATTTTAGTTAGTTACTATACTAGAAGTCAATTGCCACAAGATCAATCAAGTAAAGCACATAGCACTTCGTTAGACAACATCAATCAAGCAGTGCAACATATTGTCCAGCAAAAGTAGTAGCATGTACAAGTAAAACCGAGATCCATTGATGATCCAACCCTATGAAAGGCCACTTGCTTGATCATATAAAAGCAGCTTTTTACAGTCAGAACGTGCTTAGATAGAAGTTCAGTTTCAGGACTATGTCCAATCCACATTAACAAGCTAATAACAAGAATCTTCTAGAGCCTCGAAGTTCCATCCAACTCTATTATATTGCTAGGATATTACCAAAATATAACTCCTGTGGAAACAAAGATCCCAGGCAAAGAAGCAAACAAGTGTATATAAAACAAAAAAAGAGCAGAGACGTCAGAAACATCTTTACATAGGTGTGTGTATGTATTTAAATATATATAAACTGGAACTAGAAGCAGCATGGGGCACCAGGATGCCTCAATGCATGAGAGGACGAGGAGCACGTGGCCGAACTGGTGTCTTTGATGGGCTTACCCTGAACATATAAGATAGCAGAAGTTCAAACAATGCATTCGTCAGTTGATACATTAAAGAAAAGGAATCAAAATTATAAGGTCAGCTGGCAATCTAACCTTATCGGCATTGATCCAAGAACCACACCACTACAATTGAGAGCAGCTATGGCACTTTCAGCCTGATATAAATAAATGCAATACACATTAGCTCATAGAGAAAAACAGCAATAAATAGAGAAACAAAACCAAACTAGGGGACAAGTGGAAACTCAGCCTGCAGTTCACTAATAAATTCTAAACCAACAGATACCTGGGATATTTTCTCCAAGGCCCCATTTGGATAGGTGTGCATTGACAGTAAGATTTGCATTTTAGTTGCAAGTGATAAAAGAAATCATCAACATACTATCAAATTCAAATGCTCTTCATTTCAAATCCCCATTTATCAAATGGACCCTAAAACATTTTTACTACCAACCAGATAGAGCTAGACAACAATGAAAACGTGACATAAGCATGTCCATTTGACAGATTTATATTACTCAAATATTGTATAGTTATTTAGTTTTATCACTTTACTGATCTAACCATCGTTGTCGAACAGAAATGGGCATACAAACACCCTCGCATGTTTAAATGCGTTCTTTTTTTCTTTTTTGAGTATTAAGCACTCTAGTCATAGGATAAATAAATGTATCATCTAAGTCAGACAACAAATCAAAAAGAAATCTCAGCCAATTTTTGAGATAACAGCACTAACCATGCATGTCTCTGCGCACTAGCGTATGCAAACAAAAATAATAGCATCAACAATTTCCTCCATCAGCTATAAGCTGAGACAAGCTACACTAAGGCATATATTACCACACTCATCCAAAAGGTTCCAGAATGACGCATCAGCTAAATAATTATTATGTTGAAATTTAGCATAGATAATCAAGCATAGCAAATCAGTATTCATCAAACAGTAACATCAAATAGACACTGGCCACAATGACCCTGCTTTTTTTATTGTGAAAACTCAACTTGCTCTGAAATTAAAAGTTAAGGTTGCTAGTGTGTAAATACTATCACTCTAATGTATTATCCTAGTAGTGGTTTTATCACCTTATCAATCTAAGTATGTCTAACAGAAATGGACATGCAAATGACCTCAAATTTTCAAATGCACCCTTTTCTGACAGTGAGATGCACTCAAGTCATCTGACAATTAAATGTATCATCTATGTTAGACGATAAGTCAAACAAGGAATCTTATCCAACTTATCAGATAACTACAAATATAATGCATTTCTGTACACTAGTACATGAAAAGACAATTCATACAACAATTTCCTTCATGGGCCATAAACTGAGGCAAGCTCTACTAAGGCCTATCATTACCACTATCATCCAAAAAATTCCAGAACAAATACTAAATAATTAATAGATATTAAAATTGAAAACAGAGAATCAAGCATCAACATAATCAGTATTTGCCAACATTAAAATGAAGTTCTACAATATAGAACCCTGCTTTTTAGATGGTGGGTCATGGATTATAATCCAGTACCTTTAATAAACACAATGCGGGTTTACTTGAAGTACTCAATTGCAGTGGAATTCTCCAACTGATGAGCCTAGGTTGTTAAAGCAGTTAAGCAGGCATTATTTCACTAAAGCCACATGTCTCGGTGGAAAACATGGCTCAAAAGCATGATAAAGGCAAGGTTGCAGGACATAAAAGAATAAAAAGGTAATAGCAACAAACAACTAGGCATCTGCTCAGCAGAACTGCAGCAAGCAAAATTCTTGATGAAGACAACCAACAATAGAAAGTAACGTCAGGAATAAAATTTAGCAGCCTATGATCAATGAAGTCTCACCTAAAAAAGTAGAAATTGCAATGCAATTTTTTCACTAGTGGTGAGACAGATAGCTAATTCCTTCGTCAGATGTCAATATAATGATAAAATTCCAAAATTACACACAATAGATCATACACTGATAGATCTGAAGTAATCAGAAAATATTGACTCTTGAAGACTTGCATGTACATTTTGCTCAAATTGTTGGAATAAGTTGAAAACTGTAGAAGGGGTTTAGAACAATTCCTTGTGATCTTGTTTGGAGCAAATCATGTAAAAAAAGAAAAGAAAAGAATTTTATTAATAGAATTCTCACTTTAGGAATAGAATTTTATTATTAGAATAAATTTTAAATTGATAGAATTTTATTGAATTACATTATTTGGAATAAATCTATAATAAATTAAAATCATTTTATTTCCTTAAATACCCTTATTTAAAATAAGCATAGTGTCAATTTAAGTCAAAAGCTTAGTAATCTTTTCTAAATTTTTTATTGGAATGCATTTTTTCAAAATCTTATGACTTTTGACTTAATTTGACTTTCTCATCAAATCATTACTTTTTTAAATGATAGAATTTAATTCTTTTAAATATAGACTTTCCAAACAAGAAAATCATTATTTTCTATTGAATTCTTTCAAAATTTTAGTTTTCAAACAGGGTCTATAGGAAGTAAATAGAAATAGAAAGAAAAGAGAATAAAAACTGCAAGACCCCAAAAGTTCACATCATAGGCACTATCTATACAAATTGTGGATGGATCAAGACAGCTGCATAAATGCAAAGAGTCAACCATGCAGTGATATCTACTCTTAAATGCAATCAGAGTAGAAGGGATGAAGTTGTACTAAATTGAAACAAACAACGTAATTTAGTTGTATAAGCAAGATTAGAGTTTAAATGAGACCGTCAACAGATTTGGATTGCTGAAGCGTTGTCTTCATCAATCATTATCCACAAAATACTAAATTAGAGGAATGCAAAACAATTCTGAAACAATTAAATGTTCAGAGAAGCAAAAGTGTATATTACATGAGTAAAACTGCAAAACATTTCACTACATGCAATAAAAAATGTTTTAATTATTGGTGACATTTTGCTGCAAACCAAACTATAATCAAATTGTACAATCGCTCCCTCAGTAAACCTTGACAAATAAAGGTCCTGGACATTTGAGACACCATTCCAGGTATCTTGTTATCTACTTATCTCTTTTACAAAGATAAGCAGCATATGCATGATATTTAGGCGCAGAAAAAACTAGATTCCTGCATATGAGTTCCCCCACCACAAGTCAAATGACTTCGAAATGCAAGCTGCACTTGCACAATGAACGTCATGTATCCTTAAATGTACTGGTGAAGAAAGAAACTCAATATCTCCATAATCTTTAGTATTCCAATTTGACACCTAACTAATCCTAAGTTGTCATATCTCTTTTAGATTACAGGAAAGAATTCACTTGTTAACTCATCGTAGAACTGTTTAGCCTAAAGAATGATTTTCCTCATGCACATCAGCCATTTAAACATAGCTAACAATTTGCTAAAGATCCTTACATCTTACATTATCAAGCAATGTGAATAGCATGCAGGTATGAATCACTGAAAAGCAATAATCATAAAAGTTAACTCATATCTTGCTCATATTATAGCCTAAGAGTATAACATGGAATACAAAATGTTTGAAATTGAAATTAACATATTATTTGGCACACATGAACAAAGTGGAATAAGCAATTACCATTACAAATTCCACAAAAGCAATACGAGTAGAATGATGATAGTCTCCTAGCAGCCTTAGGCGATAAACCTGCATCAAACAAGGTGTCCCCGTAAATTAAATCTCTCTTAATGTTGTTGAACCAACCAAAAGCAAGTGACTTTAAAGTTTACAAGAAGAAAAATGACAGTTCATCAACCTCTCCACAGACTGATTCAAAAAAGAGTTTAACATCAGCTTGAGTCACCTGTAGAAAACAAACAAAATGATGCATGTGAAGTGCATTAAAGTCTCCAATCGGAAATTCCCTTTTAATGAAGAATAATCAAAGATGGGAACCTTCTTATCAATGTTTGCACAATAGATAGTTCTTGTGCACATTTCACGTTCATCATCAGTCTGAAATCCAGGGCACCAATTGGTCAGCAAGTTTAATATAATCAAACTATAAGGACAAAGCCTACTGTGACCAAACTTGCATCGTTTCAATAGTCAAATGGCAAGGCTTTCTCACCCTAGGCAAGAAAGTTGGATTAACCGGTGCAATTGCTGTTTTTGAGGGTAGCACCCTCACAGGATAATATCCAAGCATTGTCCCAGCCAGATTCAAAGCAGTGCGTGCACCCTCTGCATGGCCAAGCCACAAAGGTGCACATAAGCACACTAGTTCAATGCATTCATGTGCATGTGCATTAAAAAAAAAAATGCATCAAATAATCAGAGTAAGCAATAAACATTACCCTCATCAGTGAACTCAATAAAGGCAAAACGAAGTACAGAATTGGGATCACCACATATGCGGCAGTCCACCACCTTTGCACAAATAAGGAACTTGTTCAAAAATATAGTTACGAAGGAAGCCACTCAGATAAGCAGCCAGAACATTATTACCTGCCCACAGCCAACAAATAGAGCGGCAAGCTGCTCTTCAGTGACCTAATTCCAGAAAAAAAGGGGCAATACATTAGCGCACATAAATTTTGCAGACAGTAGCCACCCCAAAATTAAGAATAAATAACTGTGGCAAATAGCAAGAAAAAAATTATATACCTGATGATCAATGTCAGAGACATAGACTGTCCTGCGAATTATTTCATCCCTCTGAGCCATACTTGTCCGGCTGCTCATCCTTCGTTTCCCTTGATTATAGTTTTTCTTCTGTAACCAACCAACAGACTCACTAATAAATACTGTGTATCAGCCAGGGAATGTAAAAAGCCCATTAAAACTTTGAACTTTAAAGTTCACATTTGAGGCATAAATGAACCATAAAACCTGATTATGTTATCTTTTCATGCTTTGAAAAATCCAAAAAACAAAAAATGTAAAGATTCAAATTCACATTCCCTTTTTCTTCATTCCTTGATGTTCCCAGCAACCAAAAACGTCATCTACACAAAGATAAACCATGCAATAAAAAGTTTGAATCTAAAGTTTCATCATTTTGAAAATCAGTCTAACACACAACTTGCTCCTACCGAAGTTCCAAAACCCCAAAACAAAACTAACCCAAAGGTTCATAATTCACTTTTTTTTTTTTTGTTCCACTTCCAAATTTTTTTTTTGTTCCACTTCCAAAATGTTTGTTATTTAGAGAGTAGTAGTTTAAGCAGAGTATGAAAGAGAAAAGTATACCCTTCGAGGAGCGTTTCCATTTCCATTAATTTGGCCATTTCTATTGTCGTTGGTATACACAAAAGACGCATTGTTGTTGTTGTTGTTGTTAGTATAAAACCCCAGATTGAGTCTATTAAGTCCAAAATGATTGGCGTTGTTGTTAGCAAGGGAAGGAGGCACAAACTCCTCAGCCATAGGGTTGAGCTTAGAGAACAACTCCTGCAGCTCTCTTATATCCCTCTTGTAGCTCTCCTCCACCTCCCCATTCCTATGCAAATCAGGTCCGCCGGCGGCGCTGGATCGCTGATAATGAAGGCCCACCTGCTGGGGTTGAACCTGAACCTTCATGTTCATGTAGAGAGGCTGAATCGAGACACCGTTGTCGATGCGCGACAGTACATGGTGGTTGGGCTGCTGATGTTGCTCCTGATCGTTACCTGATGATGATACAGTCGAATCTAGACTCGATGATGAGGTCGACCCCACACTACTGATCCCCAATTCCACACCGGCATTCTCTACGACTGCCATGGTTTTTGCCTTCTGTTAATCAGCTCAAAAACCCAAAACAAAAGAAATTTTTTATTAAAAAAATCACAGCTTGAATGTCTCTGTTTCCGCAGAGCAAAAGCTAAGCTAAAATCGTCTCCATTGATGACACCCAAAACCACCTCGAGATCACTCCGTATAAAACGAAACCATGGAAAATCAAAATTTTACTAAATAAAAAAAATGAAAAAAAAATAACACAGAAAACAAAGCATACAGAGTAAGAAAAAAAAATCATTTCTTACAGCAGCGTGTTTGTTTTCCTTCGTTTTTTTTACCCCTTGTTGGCGTGCGTTTTACTCGTGTTTAAAATAACCCTTTCTTTTGATGATTGAGCTCTCTAATTTGGATTTGGATCTCTCTATGCTTCACATCCTAATCTAAAAATTTTCTTAAAGCAAAGAGACGTTCTTTCAACTCCATTCCATACTATCTATATATTGCTTTCCTCGACTTTCATACGTTAAGAGGACCATGAGCATATTTATAATACGTACATATGCAAAAATAAATGCTTACGTGGCCGTCAATCGATGGGGATCCCATGGCATGGGAATGTGTGATATGATATGCTATATTATCATTTTCTTTGTTAAAAAAAAAAAAACTTTGCTTTACTATTTACCAATTACTGGTTTCCTAGCGAGTTTAGAAGTTCGGATGAGGATGATAAATGGATGCTGGGGGTATAAGAGTAAATACAGGAGTGTGGAGAAGTGGCTTTGAGGGCAGTATGGTCATTCATATGACGATCAGGAAGCTGGTGTAGTCTGCTGATGCAAAAGCAAATTACTGTGCGCCGTTGGTGCAGGTGTGATGGGCGTGGGAATAAGGACAATTTGTCTTAGACGAGCATGTGCCTCTTTGAATTATATGCTTCGATTCACTTAATTTGCCGTTTTTGCTTTTTTTCACTTTTCTGAGTTCTGCTGTGCTGCTGCAGTTTCATCCAGGCAGCAAAGGAATATGCCTCGCTACATCAAACTTATCTCCTGCCGTATGTATGGACGCTAGTCTGTGTCTTGCATTTTATGCTGTTTGAAATTAATTTTAATTTTTTAAAAATTTTTAAAGTGTAAATATATAATTTTTAAATAAATTATTAAATAATATAAAGTAAAAAATTTAATATCAATAATATATTTGACAATAAATTTTGATATATTATTTATTATTTTGAATATTATATTTAATTTTTCATATTTATTTGTTATTTTTAATACATAATATTTATTATTGCAAAATACATATATTTTGAGATTGTTAAAGAGATATAATCATAATATGAATCAATATATTTTGAGTTTTTGATAACTATAAATATTTTAAGAAAAGATAATAAGATAAATAAATCGATAAAATATGTGTTAGAGGAATTTAATTAATATAAATAATTTTTCATTAAAAAGTTAATATTAAAATTTAACCAAATTTTATCACATCGACATATACAAAGCCAAATTGAAGATATTTTGTCACATCATATTTTTCCTTTGGCTTTATATATATAATAGATATTTTTATTTCATGTCACCTAATATAGTTAATAGCTAATAGCGAATTGATAAATTATATCTAACCGTTGTTGTTAATTTTTAAAATGACCAATAAAAATATATTGTTAATATTTTATATATTGAATAAATAAATTAAAAATATAATATAATAAAATAATATATTTTTTACATATTCTCATAAAAATATAATTACAAAACTTAGAATGCTATACATATTAATTTGTATTTATAAAATCTTGATAATTATTTTTTTTAATACTAACTAACACTTGTCAATATATTTCTAGTAATCAAAATATCCTACATATAATTTTTTTAGAAAAATTATACATAATAATTTAAATAAATTATTTTTTATATAAATAATTAGAATATTATAATTCATAATTAGTAGTTGAATAGAATTTTAAGAATAATAATAGAGTAAAAATATTTTTTTTTATTTTTGTTTAATTATAATTGTAGAGGTTCAGAAAAACTTACAAATGAAAACTAATAAAAATTACAGCTGGTTGAAGTTACATTTGTTATCAACTATTATTTTGTATGGTCTATAAAATATATATTTTTTTACTATTAAATAAAAAATCTTTATTCACTACATTTAACAACTATAGCAAACACTCATTCATCTTTAATGTAGAGAAACAAAATCTCTTGCCTGCTAATAATTCTATAATGCTAACCATCAAAATGGAAACGGGAAGAGGTTAAAAGGCCTATGATGGACATTGGGTGTTCTTGGAAGAAAATGGTTACTTGTAATTCCGACTAAATTAGTTTCGTCAACGCTATTATATTGGCGTTATACACTTAATGTTGTGAAGTTTAATTTAGTATTTTTAGCTTAGGGACTATAATGAGGTACAGATTCCATTTTTATAGAAAGTTTCTTCAATGGGGTAGAGAATTTTCGCTCTTTTTTCTTTTAGAGTGAGATAAATAATTTATTTTCGCTTTGCGGAGAACTTATTTGAAATTTTTATGAATACTCTAAAAAATATGTAAATTTTATATATTTATAAATTTATTAAGGATATCTAAAATTATATAATTTTGTGATTATATTTTTTATTTATATGTCAATGTAGATTATTTGCAATTTAATATAATTAATTATTTTAAAAAATAATTAAAAAAATGTGGATTCTCCATAAGATTAGGGATCTTTATAGAGGCAGAGATAGGTAGAAATATCTCTGTTATAAAGTGCAAGAGGAGATAAGTGCAAGAGGAGATAAGGAATAACAAAAATATCCCTCATTAGGAAGTGCAAGAGGAAATAAGGGATGACCATTTACTTTTATTTTTATTTGTTGTCATTTTATTAGTTTTTTAAAAGCAAACTGAACTAATTAGTCGAATTGTTAAGATAAAAAATCAACTATAATTTTGATTCAATTAAAAAAAAAATTCAGCTTATTGAAAATAGTCAAAATTGATAAGTCACAAACTAAATTAAATTAGTTCAACCTAACATTATATCATTTTATAAAAACATAAAAAAATTAAAAACTATACTTACTATTCAAAGTTTAAATATTGAAAATATTTTTTACTATTGTGTTATATTGCACTATTTTTTATTTAAAAAAATACTATTTTATATATTTTTAGTTTTTTTAAAATAATATTATATTAAACTTAATTTGTTGAATCGATTGAACTGACTGAATTGAAACTCAATTAATCGACCAATTCAATCATTATTCCAATTTTAAAAATATTGATTCATATAATTTGGCTCAAATAAATGTGGCCTTAAACTTGATTCAGTTTGATTGATGAAGTACTCGATCATTAGTAATTTATTTTTACCTAAAGGACATATAATTATTTATGCTTTATTAGATTTGTGATTGTTTGGGGTTAGTATTGTTCATAGGATGGTGTAACTTAGATTTATGGTATTTGATTTATGTTTCACAAATCTCACAATCGACAATAATTAACATAAAAAAAAAAAGAAACCAACAATTTGGTTTACTATTGCTTATCGATTTCAATGTTAATTTTCTTTTAAGATTCATATATTGATGAAATAAGAGAGTCATGCGAAGAATATGTCAATATAAACGAGTAAAGGCTTATATATTGAAGTTAGGGGCACTTTGTCAAATCACTTTGGGTAAAGGGTCGTAAATCACATAAAAAAGGTCAACTAGGGGTTTCTCATTATAAGAGGTTGCCTAATTAGAACAACTTAGCTTACCTCTATTTGTTTAAAAATCATCCAACTAACATATTTAAGGAGTTGAAATAATAAAATAAGCACTTGTAACATTGACACAATCACTTGTAGATTCCACACATCGTTATCATAAGTGTAAATCAGTTTTTTCCAACAACCATGATCTCAACATGTAAGGTTGAAGTGGAATCCACTGCCTACTCACAAGGCCCCAAAAAAAGCCTAATGAAGCCCAATTAAATGGAGGCCTAATGATACACTCCCAATAGTAATCTCAATAACACTCATGTATAAATAGCTTAACATTAACAATCAAGATATATTTTTTTTTTTACATTATGTCAACTTTTTTTTTATTGTAAACTTTGAGCTTAAGATACTCTACTAAAGCCTTCACCTTTTAGGCCTTGCATTGATTTGAGTATCAAAACGTCCTTGTTAGCCATCCACCTAACATTACACTCTCTTTTTGTATTATAAGACCCATAAGACTTTTAGATATCTTACTTGAAAGACATGTAATCTTCATTGTAAACAACACAGTGAAATATCTAAATAGGTGAGAACCTCGTGACTATTATACTACATACAGGCATCGAGAGTTTGAAAGCATACATACAACATATTAGTGAAGTTTGAATAATATTAGAGTCGTCATCTAGTGTGACTAAGATTATCTCATGTATAAATAACCAAACATTAACAATCAAGGTAGCTTTTTTTTTTTTTTTTTTTTTACTTTATCTCATATTCTTTTTTATTATAAACTTAGAGCTTAAGATACTCTACCAAAGCGTTCACCTATTAGGACTTACACTAATTTGAGTATCAAAACATCATGGTTAGCCATCCACCTAGCATTGCACTTTATCTCTTTTTGTATTATAGGACCCATAAGACTTTTAGACATATTGCTTGAAAGATAGTAATCTTCATTGTAAACAACAGAGTAAAATATCTAAATAGGCGAGAACCTTGTGACTATGACACTATATATGGGCATTGAGAGTTTGGGAGCATACATACAACATATTAGTGAAATATGAATAATATTACATCCGTCATCTAGTGCAATTAAGATTAATTGGATAATGGCTAAAAGTTTATGCAGAATATCCAACTCTATCACCCTTTCAACATAGGATTAGAAGGAGATTTGTCTATTTACTATCAGAATTGAATTACCATTTTAAATATTATGAGGCAAAAATCTCACCATATTTCATGAGATTGATACTACAATTTCGTACTTTTTATGTAATAATCTCTCCACTATAAAGGGGACCTCATTAGTCCAAAAGTTTGGTCATCTTTTTCGTTTATAACCTACATACGTTTAACACACAATTTGACTTTTATATTTTTTCTCACTAATCATTAGGGATTGAACTTGTGACTTTACAATCTTAGAGATATACACACAATCAATTAGACTAATCAATAAGTGTAAATAAATTCTTTTTAGTATGTGAAGCTATTGATTAATTGATTCCACTAAAAATAGAACATGACTGTTGAAAGTGAGATATGTATAAGCTGGCTTTCTAGAAGAAGCAATGAAAAAATAATCGAAATAAGATATATAGGCTTATGATCAAGGTTGTTAAACTCTCAAATTCACATTAAATTGAATTGAAATGTAAAATAAAAAAATTTTAAACTATTAAAAATAACCTTCAATAATATA
>CATIWR010273384.1:0-81210 GCA_949677035.1 Omphalea diandra
TTAATTCCAGTTGAGAAGAAGATAAATTAACTTACCTATTATCCCAGAATTGAAAAATCCTAGGCAGCTCACTCTTCTCTCTCTCTTCTTCTTCTTCTTCTTCTTCTTCTTCTTCTTCTCCCTTTCTTCCTTCTTCCTTTGCTCTCTCTTTGTTTCTGGTATAACTCATATTTTTTTCCCCAAAGTCTGACCCTAATTGTCATATTATAGCAGATAATAAAATTGGGTTTCATTTCCTATTGGTTAGAAATTCATTTTCCTCTTTTAGTCCCTCTTCTTCACTGTTAACACACCTTCATCCATCTTTTAATCCCTAAATGCTCCTTATACTCTTAATTAAGCTCAATAACACCATTATTTATGATGCTATAACATGCACACAACATAAGACAATTGACCATGCAACTATACAAACATTACATATATTTTCAAGTATCCCAATTACAACAGTGCAAATGTCCTTGTTGTGTTTTCTCCAATTCACATGCCTAAATGCTTATTTCTTCAATGCATATATGCAAATATTACGTAATTTAAAATGTATATGATTTATGTTGGGGATGTTACAGTATATAAGTTATTTTATCCATTAAAAATATATAATATTATTTCATACAACTTGATGTTAATTGCTCAGTACTTAATACTTTCGATTTCTTCTTTAATTATGATTCATTATGGTGTAAATTTCTTTGATTATTTTTTCTCTGATATAAAATCTCGAAATTGCATTTATCTTATTGTAAATTTTCTTCATTTTTTTTAGATTCATTAATTAGTATCAAAATATTCATTATTTGTAGCACAATATTCATCATTTCTAATTTTCATGTTCATTACTTTTTTATGTAGTTAATTTGTCCATTAAAAATATATAATATTCTTTCATAAAACTTAATGTTGATTAGTTAGTTTTTGGATATTCATCATCTATAAGCACAATATTCTTCACATTTAATTTTCATGTCCATTATTTTTTTTATGTAATATTCTATATGAATTAATTTGTTTAATAAAAATATATAATCTTTTTTCATTAAGTTTTTTGTTCATTGTTGAGTATTTGAATGGTTATCATCTACTTACAGAATATTAATGTTTTATAGTTTCATGTTCATTAATTATTACATAAATATTCTTCAGTTGTAATATTTTTGTTGATCATATTTAATTCATTAAGGTAATCAAAATAATATATTTGAAATTGAATCAAATAAAATTTATAAAATTTTAATTTGATTTGATTTTATTATAATTATATATTTAAAATTAATTTAATTTTTATAATTTATTTATTTTTAAAAAAGTAAACTTATTTAATTTTTGTATAAAAATAAAAATTTTAAATTAAATTAAATAATTATATAAAATCCAAATCGAACTAACTAAACATTGCATCAATTTATTATAATTACAATAATAAAGAAAAATTAATAAAATAAGAAAATATAAAAATATAAAAAAGAAATATGTGTGAACTGTAAAAAGTTGAAAAAGAGAGAGTAGGGGAAGTGGACATACTATGAGGGATCCGCATTATCTTTAACAATACTATGGTAGGACACTCGGATTACGATATTACATGATTTGAAGTTCATGATATAACAATCTATATAAAAGTAAGTTCTTATGTCATGCACCATTGTTCATATGACCATACGAGTTAGGGTCCATCACATGCAAGAATAAAAAAAATGTGTCTCCTCACATTAACATATTAATATCTATCACACTCAGTTAATAAACAAAAATAACGTGCACCTCCTATAGGTTTATTTCTATATGTCAATAGATTTATTTTGAATGAACTATAAATTTATTTTTTGTAAATTGTAGGTTCGTTTTTTATAAAATGTAGAGTCATTTGGTATAAATTATAAATTAATTATTAGTTAACTATAAGTATATTTTTATTAAGTCTATATTTATTAGTAATAAACTATATATTTATTTGTTATCCAAATTTATATATAATAATTTTGTGGATTTAATGTAGACTATAGGTTCATTTTTGTAAATTTTAGGTTTTTTTTAAAATTATAGATTTATTATCAGTAAATTTTAGGTTTATCTAGTACAAATTGTAGATTCATTATCAGTAAATTATAAATTCATTTTTTATAAAATGTAGGTTCATTTTTTATAAACTTAAAATTCATTATGAGTAAATGTAGGTTCATTTAATATAAATTGTAAATTCATTCAAAGAACAAATAACAAAGAATAATAAAAGATAATTGCAAAAAAAAAAAGTAACACAAATAATGAAAACTCAAAAAAGAGAGGAACAAACAATAAGGAATCGCAACAAAAAAAAAAAAATAGAAACATAAAAAGAGAGAATCGCAAACTCCAAATATAAAACCTCATTAACGTTTGTTAATAACAACCAATGAATTTGAAAACTCACAGGTGTGAATCTTTCAAAATAAAACTCAAAACGCACCGTATTATTAAATGACACAATATATCATAGATAGGAGTTTATGATATAATGTGTTTATAAAAGTACCCTAAAGACTAAAGAGATTGAAAATTGAAGGCCAAACAAATTAATTTAGTTGGCTCAAAATTAAAGTCTGACTATTTATCCTACCTTAATTTAACGTTCGAACTTCCAATTCCCATAGTCTAACGTACTTGGGCTAGCCCTCGGACTAGATATATATAGACAAATTATATCATGAATCATTGTCTATATAGTAATATGGACTAGGGTCCATGATATATGCAACAATAAAAAAAAAAAAAGAAAAGCAAATGTGCACTTTGTGTTGTGTAGAACAACTTTCTTTTTTTTTTTTTGTTTCATTTTTTTTATTTTCTTATAAATGAGATTTTTGTGTGTTTTTATATGTTATTATAATTTTATTAATATAATATCTAATTATATTGATACATAATTATATTACATTAGAAATTAATATATTATATTAATATATTAAATTATATTTAATATTTATATAATATTAATTTATATTAATATAATTAATAATTACAATATATTATTATATTACAATATAATATTGTATATTAATTGTTATTAATGAATCTATAGAAGGCAGGTTCATCTAAAATGAACTTGTAGGTAAGTTGTAATGAACTTGTAGGTAAATTGTAATGAACATATAGATAAGTTGTAATGAACCTGTAAGTAAATACTAATAAATTTGTAATCTAATGAATCTAGAGTTCATTTATAATGAACCTGTACGTAAGTTTTAATAAACATGTAGACAAATACTAATGAACATATAGACAAATACTAATGAATCTAGAGTTCATTTATAATAAACTTATAGGTAAATTCTAGTGAATCTATAAGCAAATAATAATGAACATATAGTATATTATATTAATTTATATTATATATTCATTTCTATTAATATACTTGTAGAAGACAAGTTCATTTGAAATGAACTTAGAACTCATTTGTAATGTACTTGTAGGTAAATTGTAATTAATCTATAGGTAAATACTAATGAATTTCTAAACAAATACTAATTAACTTAAAGTTTATTTTGTAATAAACCTATAGGTAATTTTTAATGAACCTATAGACAAATATTAATGAACTCATAGATAAATACTAATGAATTTAGAGTTTATTTATAATAAATCTGTAAGTTCTAGTGAATTTATATGCAAAATATTAATATACATGTAATATTTGAGTAATGAATATACATTCTGATGACTTATAGTTAAATATTTTGATATTGTCAATTTTTTTGTAATATTAAAGTTGATAAACACTATAGAATTTGTATCCTAAATATAAAATATATTATAATTAATCATAAATTATTTTATTATTTTTATTTTTAATTGAAGATTTTAATATAATTATATTTTTTATTATTATATTATTTTTATAAATTTTGTTTGATATTTTGATGTTATATATATAACATAAAACAAATACTCATTAAATTAAACAAATTATATATCTAAATTTATTTTTATGGAATAAAAATAACATTTATTAGAAAAGAAAAAGATAAAATAAAATAAAAAAAGAAAAGAAGTGTAAAAAAATAATAAACAGAAAAGATGTTTTCATAATGAAAGGGGTGAGGTTTTTGTGTTGTGGCACACGTGATGGACCCCTTATTCATATTACTATATGAATATGGGTCCATGATATAACAACTCGTATATATATGGGGTTGCTTCCAATCTTAACAAACCTAAATTATTGTATAATTTATAAACTTTTTTAGATTTTTTATCTTATCTTTCAAAAAATTAATAATTAAGCAAAAAAGAAATAAAGAAAGAGAAAAAATATAATGTAAAGCTTGCGAAATTAATCATTTATGATCGACATTTCATTTTTACTTGCCCCTGCTATGGAGTTCTAGTTGTTGTTTAAAGCAATTTTTTAAAATCGGATTAGTGACTAAATTGATCGACTGATTAGTTTCGATTTAATTGATTTGATTAGATTTGATATAATAAATCGTTTTTGAAAAATTAAAAATATATAAAATAAATATTTAAAATAAAGAAAATTATAATCTAATAAAATTATAAAAAATAATTTTAACATCTAAACTTTGAATAAAATATTATAATTTAAAATTCATTTTATTTGATTACTTTATATAAAAATAAATTATGTAACAAAATTTATCATAATAATTAAACTAACATAAAAATATTATCACTATAAAAATTATGATGTAAGGGGACAAATCTGAGACCATTAAAGTTCAATGTTCCCAAAAACATTAATGTTAATAGAATAAGAGAGGTGCATTGCAGTCGTCTCCTATTTACAATATTAGGAAATGATTAAAAATAAACAGTCCCTAAAACTAAGAGAAATCTGAAAAGGAGACGACATGAAATCAGAATCTATAAATGATAAGCTTAGTCTTTTATCTTTCTTTGTCTCTCTCCATTTATATTTAGAGACTTTTCCTTTTCTTATGGTGCTGACTATAATAGCTTGATTTTTAAGTGTAACAGAGTTTACCTTCTCAATTGGTAAATCTTTAGTTCTTTAAAATGAAAAGAAAATCTTGTTCCCATCTTTCTTTTTCCCTCTCTCCCTACTTCTCTTTCTTTTTTGGCTTGTTTCTCTCTGATTCTTTCATCCGTTGCCATCATAACTGCCACGTCATTTTCTTTGCATGCAGTCCACTCTCAGGCACCCCTCCTCTGTCAAGTTGCCTTTGTCTTGCCGCCCCGGTGAGGCCACCAACTCTTCCACTAGGTAAGGTTAGTGATTTTAAAGATGGGTTTAGGATTAAATTGTTATAATTGTAATCTATGCAAACGAACTGCAAAGAAAACTAGATGCCTAACTTGGGATCAAACAATTATCTTGAATTTGCTGCAGCTAATGAATATTGCACACCATTGAGTCATTGAAGAGGTTTTTCCCCTAGCACTTGTAGTTAAGGGTGGGCACCTTTCGATTCAAATCCAAAAATCAAACTGAATCGAATCAATTTGAAAACTTGATTCGATTTATTTGATTTTTGATTTGATTCGATTTGATTTTTTATTTCGATTCCATTTTGAATTTTTTAAAATTTGGAAAATCAACTAAACCGAAGTTTCAATACTATGTCATTTTGATGTTTGGCTTGGCTTTGCTAAACCTAATTTTTTCATCCTCTTTCACACAATTCGTTCTGCCCTGCCCTTGCCCTCCACGAACCAGATTTCTTCATGCCTCCCAATCGCACCACCCACCCCTCCACGTTGTTGCCGACTCACCACCCCATCTTCATGCTGCTAGCGACCACCTCACCTCACAGACCTCACCACACAGACGCACGATATGTTGCCCTGCCCCTCACCTATGAACCAAAGTTCTTCACGCTCCTAATCGCACCACCCCTCCACGCTACCACCGACCTCTTTCTCTACTCCAGTCGCTCTCTCTGTCTCAAAGCAACAGTGATTCTCACCTCTCTCAGATTTGTTTAAATAATGTTTAAAATTTTTTACTAATCTATGTTTTCAAATAAAAATGTTAAAGAAATAATTTTATAATAAAAATCAACAAAATTGAGACATAAAAAATGTAAAAAAGCCCAATGAATAAAGAAAGTCCAATAAATTAAATCTGATAAAAAGTCCAATAATATTGGGCTTTTTAACAGCCCAAACCGAAAAACCAAACCAAACTAAATATTTTGATTTGATTTGATTTGGTACTATATATAATTCAGTTTGGTTCGATTTAAAAAATAGCAAATTCGATAATTTGATTTGAATCATTTCGGTTTGAACTAAATGTCCACCCTTACTTATAGTGCTCACATTGATGGAGGTGCTTCTATTACTTTGTAGGAAGTTGGATCTCCATTATGCTTTGTTATTTAGTGCATAAATAAATTTTTTTAGGAACTATAACCATGCACGTTGAATTAGAGGGTTGTGTCACAAACTTTGTTGGAAAGTCATATGCCCTAGTCTTTGGAATGGCTGTGTGACAAATTCTACCATCCCTTCCAATCCTAATTAGGAAAGTATGCTACTAACCTTTGCTTTAAGTATTTGAACCTCTGATTATCAAGTGTGAATTGCTTATTTTTATCATGTCTAATCAATAAGGAGGATTAATAATCAGTGATTCATTGAACCACAATTGCCAATGGTGCTTGAGGCTCGGAAGCAACAATTAAAGTTTTCCAACAAAACGGTAAATTCTATAGTGTAATGCATTTTATTTTCTAGAAGGAATATATTTCAATGTTCTCATGACTATAAGTCTAACACCCCAACCGAGGTGTAAGTTTAAGGTGTTTCACACCTAGAGGTGTTAACTTAGGTGCTTACGGATTATTTTGAAATTTTCACATTAAAAGTTAAAAAAAAAAAAAAAGTTTAGTAGCTTATATAAGATTAGACCCAACTACTATAACAATCTAGGTTAATCATTTTAGGTTGTGTGATTTGGTCACTATTCATAGGTTATGCAAGACAGTTAGGCTCAAGTCATTATGATTAATATCAAAACCACCATAGATTAGAAATTTGCAGCATTGATAAGCTTGAGAGGAAAGGGCTACCCCGTGGCTAGAGATGAAATGGAGTTGTCCAAGGCATTAGCGAATTGCAATACCTAAAGGCTATGTTGGCTAAACATAGTTAACAACTTATTGGCATAAGCTTAGTTATAAGCCAAGTCATGATGAGAACATCATGAGCATGAGTCCAACACTTAGAGATGTAACTTGAGGTGCTTTGGAAATCCCATATATAGGATTGGGCTCAACTACTACAACATCCTGGGTTAATCATTTTAGGTTGTATGATTTGGATGTTATTCATAGATTATGCAGAACAGTTAGATTCAAGTTGTTATAATATTTGTATCATGTTTTAGCGTCATCTCACTTAGAGAAATTTTTTAAAGAACAAATTGTCACTTGGAGAAAGTTTTGCAGCAACCTAAGACAGACAAGCCTTGAAAGAAGATAATTATCATTGCGGATGGTGTCTATGGTATGGAAGGAGAACTCTGCAAACTTCTAGAGATTGTTGCAATATGCAACAAATGTGATGTGATTATTATATTTACCCATGTTTGAATATTTCAGTTTATCCTTTTGTGTAATCATTTTTTACCTATAAATTTTGTAACATTTGTGATAGACAATTATTTTATATCATGTGAAAAGACTTAATCAAAGATATAATATTTTATTATGAAAAATGAAAAGTCATTGATGAAAATTTTAAAATTTTAGACATACTTTTATAGTTTACTTCTTCATTTTTGCTAAAAATTTATTTCCTTTCTGTTTGCATTAGACATATGTTTACTTAAATGAGGCTCACATCATTAGAGCTATTGGGAAAACGAGAAGAGGTGTTTGTGAACTGTTAGGAGTGTATATTGCTGACGTGAATATTATGATGGAAACTTTTACAAAATATTTGGATCATGTGGTGGTTATATTGTTAGATATAAGTTATGTTGTTTTTATATGCCTCCTTAATCATTTAGATCATAGGAACTTTGAGCAATTTTTCCACCTTTCTTAATATTTGTTTATTTTATTTTTGTAATTGTTGCCTTACATCCTTTAGGGTGAGAGTTTCAATGTATGATTTACTTTTTTTATACATTCCTTTTGTACTACTTAGATGGATTGGAAGTTGTGAATTGAAAATGTAACGATAAGAAAATTGCATCACGACTTAATGTCTAGTCATATATAAAACATAAGGCAACAAGTTGGTTGCCCTTATTTGTCCGAGGAATCTATCTTTCACCATGTTCTATTCTTCCTATGGATGCAGTGGAAATTATTGTATATAGTGAGACTCATAACTGTTTAGAACTTTTTGGATTATTTTTGTTTGCCTTATAGAGTTTTTCACTGGCTCTATAAATTCCAAATGATGTCCACCTTGGATACTAAAGCTTAGTTCTAGTAGATTAATAAAGTTACAAATTTTATGTGTATGCCTGATGGCTGAAGTTTGCTTATTGCTTTAAGAACTTATATAATATCTCAAGTACACATGCCTAGTCCATGTATATGAAAATTAATATCCCCTTCTGTTACGCAACAAATTATATCTTCCATAAAGGTTATTCTTACTCATTTTTTTCGTATACAAGCTTGAAATCCTTAACATATGCTTTTATGATTGATTGTTATAAACTATCAACTATTTATTTAACTTCTTGCTCTTTTCCATTTTCATTGGTGCTAATGCAATATCTAAGTTGATTATTGTAGTGGTTCTTACATTTTAGGCTAAGTGTAGTAATAAAGGAAGCTACCCATGGTCCATTACAAATATCTTTTTTGGTACCTTAACTAATGCTCTTGTCGTTCGTGTTCTTTAATGAAAGGTATGGGCTTGATCTTATGGTCCAAGCATCTGTCGTCCAAGCCATTATTTGGCTTACTATTTTAATGTTTGTGTTGGAATTTAGAAAAGTCAGACTTGAAAATTCTTCTAATACCAATAATGATGATAATTTAGACAAGGATTTGAAGAGAAGTGATGATATATCAAGTAGTACTAAACCTTCTTTTTCAGACTTTGAAGAAGGTGGTATGGATCAAACTGGCCATGAATCTGAATTCATATGTTTGTATTTTTGGCATCGTTTAGGCCTTTATAGGAAACATGTATATATTTTTTTAGTTAACAAAAAAAAAATTTCTTTAAAAAAATAAAAAAAATTTTGTTTGCTTTTATTTACTATGGCTAATTTGATATTTCTCTTATTATATATTTGTAGATAGCATTTTGAAATGCCAAGCATCATGAAAGGATCTATATTGATTATGTCAAAGGCGAGTACAGGCGCTATCATATTTAACATGGGTAAGCTATATATCCTACTCTCTTTTTTAATTTTTTCATCAGTTTCAACTGTAGTTTGAGACTTTAATTTTCCAGTTCTATATGTTTATAATATTCTTAAGTATATATTTTTTATTATATGTATATAATTTTAGATATATATATAGTTTAATTAAAATAATATTTTAAATTCTTATATGAGTTTTGAGTTATTATGTAATAATATAATATTTTGCAAATTTTGGTAGGAAGAAGATGAGACTTGATTATTTCAATGGTCATTCAATGGAGTTTACAAAGAATTTATTCTTAGAATTTGAAATATTTATGAAACTCATGAATTATATACCTAGAATAAATTATTTAGCAAAACCATGTTAGTCAACAACATGCAACTTAATTTTGTTCTATTTAGTATTGGTACATATTTGTTTTCTTAGTTCACATTATATATAAAGACTATCATAGCCGAGATATTAATTTTTAATATTTTCTCTTATTTTTTATTTATTTATTTTCTTTACTTTATTTTTATTTTTTTAATATAAATAAATAATAAAATTTAATATATATCATCCATAATAATTATTTAATATTAATTAAAAAATATTAGTTATCTCCAAAATTATTTTCAATTGTCTAAGGATGGAAAGTATTCCTTAAATATATAGGGAAAAAGCGTTAAATGTATAGTAACGATAATTGTTTCTAAAAATTCACATATGAAAACGTCTCTAAAAATCTTGGGATGAATGATGTCACTAAAAGTCCATAGAAGATATCTCCAAAAGTAAGGAGACTCCTGATATCTCCTAAGTAATGATAATTGATATTTATAAAGAGGGAGAATTGATATCCCCAAAAATGAGAGGACAACTGATGTCACCAACAATGTGAAGACAACTGATGTCTCTAAAAGTGAGAGTACAATTGATATCTCCAAATCTCAAGTGATGACTAATGGCTCCAAAGGTTAGGATGACCGCCATCTATTAAAATTATAGACAAATATTATCTCCAAAAATAAAGGAGCAAGATTCACTTCCCAAAATTATAGACGTAAATTGTCCCCATTTGTGGGGACAACGTTCTATTAGATGTCCCTTATAGCTTCGAAGACGAAAGCTATAGGGATGCAGAGTGGAACAATTTAAATCGTCCCCTAAATCAATAATTTGTTGTAGTGATATTATAAAAAACTAAATAATTATTCTCTTTAACAAAAAGTACTTAAAAATAACATACTAACTAATTATAAATATTGTTCTAAGTCTTGTTGCAGCCAATAATTTCTTCTTTTTGTGAAGTTTAGGTCATGTTTTGGTTAAAGTTTTATTCAAGAAAGTTACATAAATTCTAATTTAGTAAATAAAAGTATGTATGAGATTATATATTTAGATATTATACTAATTAAAAGTATATTTAGTTAATTACATATTTAAAATTTTCTATAATTATGAAAAAATAAGAGTGAAATTCATAAATTTAAGAATTTAACTTTATAAAAATGGAACATCACTTTATAAATCAAATATCAAAATTCAATATTGTTGAATATCTTTTCTAAGAAAATCTAGATACCCAACACACTTGTAATAGAAGGCCCAATTCACGGCTAAAACTTAATCATTGTTAAATGACAGTAACCAAGTCCAACTGCCAAGCTCGGGCCATTCACCAAAACCAAAACTGGGACTGTAGTTCTATTTTGTTCTATGTGCCTCAGCAGCTCTACCAAACAAAGGGAATAGGACAAATCGATAATGTTTGGTCTCCTAGATTTGGGATTTATCAAAATCTATGAAATCTGTCCTCACATTTTGGTTATCTTCATTGAGCTTGAGGAGAATATTTATATCTTACCTCAGTCTAACAGTTGGTGGATAAATATGTGAATGGTTGTATCTATCCTCATTATTTAGGTGGAACTTCCTCTTAGCCACGCCCACTTAAAGGTTGGTTACAAGTTTAATTCAAATTTTCTAGAGATGAATGAGTTTGGCTTCTGTGGTCTTATATTTTGGAAGTCTGGTTGGGCAGCCATGAAGCCTCGAGTAAGATATTCCTAAAGCTATCAAATCTAAATTATTTTTCATTTCTAAAAAACAGAAGGAAGAAGGAATAGCATGGGAACCTTATCGTGGTGCCGACATCAACATATGCCTACTTTGCTTAATTTCTTTTCAATATTAAAAAAGAAACATCACATATATTTTGTGTTTTATTTTGTATTTGCTTCATTTTAACTTAAAATTTATTTTATTTATAAATGATTTTCTTGTAGATTTATTTTTAAATGATTTTCTATATTTAACTGATATACTAAAAAAATAAAAATAAAATGTATTTCAAATAAAATAAATTTTGTGCTTAATTTAAGTGTAAAATTTAATAAAAATTTTTATTTTATAAAATATTCTTATGTTATTTTTAAAAATTTTTACAAATGTAAAAATTAAAAAAAAAAAAAGAGGAGAGAGAGTAAAAAGAAAAAAAGAAAGAAGAGAAAAAAGTAAAAAAGAGAGAAAAGTGAAAAATATTTTAGCTTAATATTATTTTATCATAATAATAAAAACTTTACAACTTTAAAATTTATTTGCAAATTTTATCAAATCTGATAGAATTTGATTTAATTATAACTAATTCTAAATTTTTAATAAAATAGAATTTCAAATGTTATAATTTATACCAAACATGCAAAATGTGGATTTACAAATAAATTTCATAAAAATTATGAAATTTATTTATACCAAATACAATGATAATATATATTAAATAATGTGATATTATTTTTTCTTCAATTAAAAATATATAATATCCATGTGGTTAACTTAAAAGTGTTGAATTAACATAATAATAACTTTATCATTTTGTAATTAGATTCAATTTAAGATTTTAAACATAGTAAAGATAATTTTAATACTAGTAAATCAATAATAATAATAATAATAATATTGGGTAATCATGTTCTGATCCAAATAATGTAAATCTGATAAATAAGATGAGTAATGAACACATTAACTCACTAGAACCAACCTTTAACAAGTAATTTTGAGTTTTTGACATTTTTTTTTTGTTCATGGTAATTTTGACACGTTATATGTATAAAGCTTTATCTTATTAAAAAAATATTTCATCGTTAATTATATACTATTAATAGAAAATTAGTGATTAACAGAGAGAGAGAGAGGAACATAATTTTTAAGAAAAATGTCACCGTTGATGATTGAGATTTGAACTTGAAATCAGAACACCACCTGCTCCCCACTAGGCTAGAGGACCATATGCACATATCCACATGTATTTAAACATTTATGTCTTTCTTTGTTTAACGTATGTGGCATTAATTCGTGCACTTAACTTCAATGTGGGAGAGGATACGTCTCACAATATTTGTACCTTTGCTTGAGGGTAACGACAAAGAGCAACTATCCCTTTCGGGTGATGACCATAATATAACTTGCCCTTTGAAAATGATAGCTCTCTCCTCTTCCAATCCATAATATTTCAACATTAAAATATTATTCATGGCCCAATCTTGTGCTGTCATTTAAATTTTAGGTCATAGATGTGATTAATATTTTGTTTGTACCCAACTACTATATTTTAACTTAAGGTAAAAGCCAAGAAAAGTTTTTTTTTTTTTTTTTGTAAAAAAAAAAATATGCATCAAATATGTATATCTAATAATATAGAGTTAGAGTATATACCTTATGATATAAGATTAAAAAAAAATGAAACACAACGATTCTTTTTCAATTCTTTAGTTAATTTCCAATGTAAATAAAAGGTCTTACATTTTCTCACTCAAAGAAAGACATAAAAAAATGTACTTTATGAGGGATTAAAATTGAAAATTCATAACATTGAATTTTCAAATTTTAATGAAATAATTTTTTCACTTAAAAATAATAAAAAAATCCTTTTTATATGGAACTTTGAAATATGTTAAGAATTAAAAAATATTTCTTAAAACTAAAAAAAGTTAATTTTTCAAAACATAGAAATATATCTTAGAAATGATCAAAACAAAAATTCACAACGTTGAAATTTAGAAATTAGTAAAATAAAATTTTTACTTATTATTTAAAATAATAAAATATATTTATATATAATTTGAAAATATATTGAAAATTAAAAAGTCTTTCTCAAATCTAAGATTTTTTTATATAAAAGAATTTAAGGCGATAAAAATTTCATATTTATGAAAATCATTATTTAAATTTGTGAAATACATTGCTCAAGTTCATATATATATATATTGTGTGTGTGCTTGTTTTCCCTACTTAAAAAAAAAAAAAAAAAGCTTATTCTACAAATAAACATAAGAAAGAAAGAAGACAATTACTAACACAAATTTATTATCCTTTTTAAAAGTTTAGGAATTTTGTCCTTTAATAAAAAAACATAAACCAATAAAACATGCAGGAAAGTGGGGGAAAAAAGGCCACAAATAGGTTTACATATCTAATTAAATAAGGGCAGAATTCTAAGAACAAAAATTTTAAGGGAGCCAAATAGAATTTTAAAAAGAATAGAGATGGATCATTTGAATGCCTATTTTTATAGAGAGAAAAAAAGGTAGCTCCAAGCGTATGATGATGGTGCCGCCACTGTTCATGCAATAGAAGTGAATATGATTTGTGCTAGTATTGATGGTGGATATATGTCCTGCATCTTATATATTCATTTAATAATATATGATATTTAATATAATTGTTTAACATAATTATTGTAATATTTTTTCTTTTGAAAGCTCCATTTGTTTCGTAAAAAATATTTTTCAGAAAATATTTTATTTATTTTTTATATTTGGTACATCCAACAAAATTAGTTAACGAAAAATATTTTTTTGGTTAAAAGAAAAGTAAATCTTTTTTTGGACATTGAGAAATTATCTAAATAAAAAATAAATTATATAAATACATATATTTATTATTATTGACAATCGATACCTATCACCGATCATCATCGATATACGGTGATCGTTAGTGATAGGTGGGACCCGTAAAAAATTTTATTTTTAATATATTTTTTCTTATCTTAAATAATAATTAGTCTAAATATAAAATATTTATGGTCTAAATTTTATTATAATCTTATAAATCAAAATAAAAATTAATATTTTTAGTGTAGTTCAAATATCAGAAAATATTTTTTCAGAAAATATATTTTTTCAGAAAATATATTTTTTAAAAAATATATTTTTTAAATAAGTTATTTTTCGTGAAACAAATGAAATCTAAACATAAAAATATTTATATAAATATTTTTATTCTATTAATTGAATGTGTACATCTAATATAGGTAAATTATTTTCTTGATGTGAATCCTAATCAATTAACCAACATTTCCATATGCAAACAATACGTATCCAAACAAAAAGTTATTGCGCATGGTATAAATTATGCATCAAGATGTTGATAAATTTTTAGGTAGATAAAGTCTATTACGTTGTTTATTGACAAATTCAATGAAAATGCGTGATATTAATTAATAATGTCATATCAAATAAAGTAATTAAGTTAAAGTTTTACGATAAATATTGACACATTAATCAATTTTTATTACAAATGATTAATTACACACTAACATATCAACATTTATTGTATCATTAATTGATATGACATATTTTTATTAAATTTATCTATAAATAACGTGACATTGAATTTGTCTATAAATAACGTGGCAAATTTTATCTACTTAAAAATTTTTAGTAAAAAAGCATGATATTACGGATAATATTTGATTATAAATTTAGACTAGAGTTTTGAAATATTTATAAATTTCATTGAAAACTAATTGTTTGATTGAGAAAAAGTCATCAAAATTTATGAATTATTTTAAACTTATCAATTGTCACATAATTCATCAAAACAAGGGAATCTAAAATTTTATAAATTTCATCATTTTAATGAATAATATATTTATAATTAAAATTTTTATTATGGAAATATCTTTTAAACATTTGGATTTATCGTAAACACCAAGTAAGTGAGTTTTATAAATTTATAAAATTTATCAAAATCGATAAATTTTAAAATCCTTTATTTAAATGCTGCAATTTCTCCGAATTTCACTTCCTTCTTATTTCTCACTTACTCTAGCGCATATACACTGTCCCAATGCCCTATCGGTAGGATCATCATTGTGAAAATATATTGAATGTCGATCACTTACAGTATTAAAGAGGAAGATTTGTAATTGATGAGAATCGAATGTCAATTTAAAACTCATTATTTGGTAATTTAGGAGCATTATTTACAAAGGCATAGATTAGATTAACATTATCTGCACATAGCCATCGCAGTAAACATATATAAAAAATGTTTTATTTTAAATTAAGTTTTCTGAAAATGTGTGAGTAGCCTGAATTATAAATTTTATGACACATATTTAAGAAGCATCAAAACACTTATGTGCCATGATTGCCTTGTTATTAGAATATCAAATAAATGAAAGGCGGTGACACGCTTAACAAAGAGAAAGGCCACTTTGGTATCCCACCTAGGGCCGACAATTTTTGACACAAGTTGGTTAAATAATAGTTAAACGAATTTAGATCGGACATGAATACGCTCGAGTTATAAACAAATATGATAAAAAAAAAAAGCTTAAACAAGTTAGACATTTATAACTCATAATAAATACGATTAAATATAATTATATAATTGAGTTAATAAGTTAATATATAATACAAGATATAAATATATATATTTAAACATAATTTAATTAAATATACTTATATATATAAAAATATCTTTAAATTCAACCTTATATTTGTTTAGATTTTTAATATTTAATATATATTTTTAAATATATAAATAATTTTTAGTTAAAATTTTTAATTTTTTATATATTTTTTGGTTAAATGTGTATTTTCGTGTCATGTTATATTAATAACACGTTAATGATATGATTAATTAAAATATGTTAGACAAATTGTGTCGTATAATCTACTTCATAAATATATCGTATTTAATTTAAGATTTTGATATGATTAATTAAACAAGTCATGTTTGAATTAAATATTTTTTTATTATACACATGTCTTAATATGATACAATTAGACATGACATGATGCTAATTGTCACTCTTAATACCACCACACTTTACATGTCCAACACATTTTTGTTTTGCGTGGCTGGTTAGTAAACTTAATCCTGAAATCATGCTTGAAGCAATGTTTTAAACTTCAGATTAAATCGATTGTCAAATTAATCAAATTAAAAATTATATTAATGATCAATTTGATTTTTGGATTGGTTTTTATTTTTAAGTATTATGAATGTTTATATATTTTTAATTTTAAAACTATTTTAATGATTTTTTTATTCATTATTAATCAATTAAACTAAATCGATCAGATCAATAAAATTAAAAATTGATTAATTGATCGATTTAATTTTAAAAATAGTAGTTTTAAGTCTAATCTTTCCTTTTTTTTTATTCACTTTCAGTTATTAGATACTATCATGAAAATCTCCCACAGTATTAATAAATTAATGTTAATGGAGAATTGAAGAAAGATAAAAAATCTATTTGAGAAATTATCTAAATCGCTCAAATAATTATATGGAGAATAATATATTATTAGTTATTACAAAGTTGAATTGTTAATGTATACTATTTTTAATTATTTTACTTTACAAATGTATTTTGAACTTTATTCAGATATAAACATATTAATTATGATATATATATATATATCTATCTTTTGGCAAAAAGGGAAAAAGAAAAAGCAAACTATATGGCAAAGTTTCGGGGTGGGGATAATGAAAGAATTTCCTTTGAATATTTGTCCCCTTAGTACCTTAGACCTAATTAGCTTTATACTGGAGGTGATGGAAAAAAGTTGATGGACATATGAATGAAAAAACCTAACATATAAAACTGGAGCGGAGAGACAAACGGTGAACAGATCTTTCTTTCAAATAAAAGCAGTAATTTTCTGTATTATTTTTTGAAGTAAGAAAAAGAGAAAATAAAAGCAGTAATTTTCTGTATTATTTTTTGGAGTAAGAAAAAGAGAAAATAAAAAAGAAAACTGATAACTACTTTTTGAAAAAGAAAAAGATATTGGACCTATAATTAATGGCATAAATGTTAATAAAATTAAAGTTGGTTTGATTTAAAGATTATTGATAGCTAAAATTATTATTGATAGCTCGTAATTGATAAGTGTTACTAATAAATAATAGTTAATTGTTGATTGATAATTTAAATAATTTGATAAAAATTTATTAACAGTCTTTACTTGTTATTAACATCTCAATGACCATTAAAGATATTTAATAATATTAAATATATTATAATTGTATTAAATTACACAACTTATAAAATAATAATTAATGTTAATTATGAATCATATATATATATATATATATATATTCATATAGTTATAAATTTTTATAAAATTTCATAACTTTAAATAATTTAAATACATAAAATTAATTTTAAATATTAATTATTAATTTTTTAGATAATTTAATGAAATATATGTTTCTAATTTAAGCTTTTCAATTATATCTTCTCTTATAAATATATTTTTCTAATTTATTAATTTTAAAAAATAATATAAAATTATCGAGATAAGTATTAAATGGGAAGATTATAGATGATTAAATATAAAATAAATAAACTAAAGATATCATGAAAAATATACAATTACTATATAAATTTTAAAAATACTTTTATATGTTTTGTTTAAAATAGTAAGAATTATTGAAAAAGAAAAACTATTTTAAATTTTTGTAAATTGAAGCTATTAAAACTCTAAATAATTACCAACTATTTTTCCATTTAATAATCAAACACTTCACATAAAAATTTTTAAATTAAAAATAAATTATTTTTCAAAATTTAAAATAAACACCCTCTTAATTTTAATTTGTTTAGATATATTACCACATTTCATTTATCATATCAATATCTTTTATCATATGTTTGTAATAATCTCAATGCGATATTATATAAATGTATATAAATATAGACAATACATAAAAATAATTTAAAAAATAACTGTTATACATAATTTGAATAACTAACTTATTATCAACATTTTAACTTTAAATTAATAATTTTTATATAGAGGTTGGAATCTCACAATCCCATCCTCAATACTAAAAAGAATAATTAACAGGATTGTGTGGATTATCATGTAAACATTCAAAAGAATAGTGATCCTTTGGTTTTATAGTGTTCCCTTGTGGAAGGTGAACTGTATATTTACTCATTCTCTTGTTTAGATGGGTGATTCTTTGTTAAAGTTCCAAGGCACATCTAGTGCATCGCTTCCAACTTCCAACCAAAATCATTGACTTGCGCTATTCCCTCGAGATTTTCATGACATGCAATTGATAGGCTACCTTAATTTCTTTGTCACCTTCCAATGAAGTCCATTATCTACTTAATATATGTGTCCCTTGCATCTCAAGGTTGTTTTGGGTATGATTCATTTTTTGAAGTCCCTTCATGCCGATTAACTACTTTTTTTTTTTAAACTAGTATTATATCAATAATAAAATAGCATACTTATTATTAAGCCCTATTTATTTCATAGAAAAAACATATTTTTTTATATTTAAAATATATTGTAAAAATTATTAATTTTCTTTTGATTTATAAGATTATAATCAAATTTAGACTATAAATATTTTAAATTTATGTTGCTTATTATTTAATATAAGAAAATACATTAAAAATAAATATGGGTTTTCATCACTTATTAGCTGTTATCATCGATCGATGATGCGGTAGTCAATAATGACTAATATATATATATTATTATTATTAAATGCATTTGTCAAAATCTAAATGATTTAGTTTTTATTTTAATCAAAAAAATATTTTTTATTAATTAAATTTTAAATATATCAAACAAAGAAAAATACAAAAAATATTTTTTACAAAATATTTTATTGCAAAATAAAATGGATCCTAATAAATTATTGATTTAAT
This sequence comes from Omphalea diandra, assembly GCA_949677035.1. NCBI lineage: Eukaryota > Viridiplantae > Streptophyta > Magnoliopsida > Malpighiales > Euphorbiaceae > Omphalea > Omphalea diandra. Next base: position 19,252 of record CATIWR010273384.1, read on the forward strand.
AGTACTAAAATCATATATAAAATTAAACAATTTTGAGTTAAATTTCATTCGGAATCAAATTAACTAAAAAGTAATGGAGATATAAGAACAATTTTTTTTAAAAAAAAAATGAAATGAATTTGAATTTTGAATTATAGAGTTTGCTTTCTTACATTCATTTTAGATATTTTTCATATTTATTTCATTTTGTACAGTTTTCCACAAACAAACAGAACATGGTCAGATTATATGTGTTCATAACTGATACAGTACACTTCATGGTCTTGCCTGCACTGACAAGTTTTTTTTTTTTTTTTCTTATTTATTATTTGATGTGGACATTGCCCATCACAAATTTCTTGAAGCAATTATGGAATTGTGAAAAAAATAGCTGCGAGTGTGTCTTGGTAGAGAGAATCCAGTATTTGCTTTAACCTCTTCTTTCATATGATATCCGATCCTTTAATAAATCCTCTAAGATTTCTATTATCATCATCTTAATATTGATTGACAAGAGTCAGTCTAATGGATCAAATATATCATGATTTGGTGAATAAAAAATATATATATGTATGTATATATCACAATTTACACTAGTGTTTTTAAAATTTAATAATTAATAAATAAGTCTACTAATTGATTGATTTAATTTAAAATGTTTAAAATAACAAATAAGATAACATTATTAAAATAACTTTAAAAAATAAAAAATATTAGAAAAAATATATAATATTTTAAAATAAAAAAGTAAAAATTGATTCAAAACTTATTATCAATTAATAATTTGTTATTTAATTTTATCAATTCTCTGCTTTACTTGATTCCAAGTTCGCCTGTTTAATGTGTTGATTTAATTTTCTCCCCCTCCCTGAAAATGAAAAAGGCCAAAAGCTTTAATAATCCATAAGGACCAGTGGGTCACAAATAATATGATGACCATAATGTCAAGCATTATGCTTGACAAATGATTTAATCCATCACTTTGATTAAACTTGTTTATATTTATAGAAGTAGTTGGTTAAATATAATCAATTGTCCATCATTACAAGCTCCTATTAGGATTATGACATTAACAAGAAAGGAACATAACATCATATCATTTATAATTAAAAAAGAAAAGAAAATTCTTTTTTTACACATCAATGTTCTAATATATGTCATAACTAATTTTTTTTATTTATAAACTTAATGAACCAACTCAAAATACACAATAATAAAAAAAAGGAAAATAAAATACTAAAATTGTATTTTTGTAGACTTTTGAAATGATCAAACTAATTGAGCTACTATTAATTAAAATATATCATAAAATGATGTTAATCTATATATATATATATATGAGTTGATGTGTGCTGAAATTTTTCCTAAAATCAGCTAGAAGTTCCATGGAGAGAAACAATTGCTATACTGTTGGGCAACGATAAAGCAAAAAAGAGAAGACGGAGGCTAAAAACAAAATGCCCTCTTTCTAATTTTTTTTTTTTTTTTAAAAAAAACAAATACCTTCACAACGATATGATTCAATTTAAAATGAAACGATACCGTTTTAATTAAATAAAAAAAAAAACTTTAATGATTCTGTCTTCTCCCTCTTCCTTTCTCTCTGGCTCCCTTTCCCTTACTTTGGCGACAGATTTCTTCTCCTTCCTCCCATCCATCCTCCCCTTACCCATCTATTCCATGTTCTTTAAAAAAAAAAACAATATCCTTTTACTAAATAGTGTGGATTTTTCCAAAAACAAAATTTTCTTTCAACGAAATCATGAGAGGTTTCAAAAAGTGGACGCATCAGAATATCACAATTAAGTTAGCACATTCATAGCATTAACATTCATCTAGAAATCTTAAGTATTATTTTATTTTTTTTCTCTGAAATAAATGGAAGCCTCTCAATCATCCACAGCGCACATTGATTGAAATTTTTATAGTTTTTTATTTACTTATGAATCAATATATTTTTTTTATTTATGAGTAAAATAATATTACTTCTTTTGAAAAATTACATTTCTTTATAACATTTTTATTTAAATTTTTATTATTGTCTCATTAAAAAAACAATGTATATCTCTTAATCTATTTATTTTTCAATTTTATTAAGAAATAACTTGAGTAATAAAAAAGTTTATTCTAAAAAATTAGTTTTTCCCTCATTATTTAAATTTGAATAAACTGAAACATTACAAAAAATTATATTTTAATAAATTTATTAAATTTAATATATATATATATATATAAAACTCTCATTGTCGTTGTTTTCTTTATTTTTGTCAAATACACGTCTATATCCATCCGCATCTCTCTCTCTCTCTCTTACATGAGACCCACAAACATCTATGATGGGTCCCTGTCCTACAAAATAATCAGAGCGTCTGTGTTGCGAAACAGAAACCCCCCTCCCACCCAGTGCCTTGTATTTGGCTCTCTCACCATTTTTTGGCCTAATTCTAGGGTTTTTTCAATCTCAAATCTGATTCAATTTTTGAGCTACCAGAATCCTCATATCAATGTACCTCCCCAGCTCCTCATCTTCTTCCTTCTGGTACTTCTCACACTTCACTTGATCTCTTTGCTTAGCTTATTATGCTTTTTGTGTTTATTGTCGTTTTATATTTACTTAGTTTGCGTTTTAATTTCTTTGGATTCCGATCTTATGTTTTCTTTTAGGTACATGATAATCAGTTACACCCAAGGCTCTGTTTGGTTCAACTATTTTTGGTTATTGTAAATACTTTTGAGAATCTTTGTTTTTTTTTTTTCTGGAAAATAAATGAATGCAATAATCAGAGCTGTGTGAATTTTTATTTACGTGAGGAAATTAAAGAGATAATTATACCCTGAAATTGATTTTAGTTTGTTTTTCTTTTTAATTAGAAAGAAAGTCTTTTTCTTTTTAGTATTATTTTTAATCAAATATAGCACTTTGCTGTATTACATTGATGTGTTGCCATATGGGGAGTGATTTGAATGTCTAAGTTCTGGAAAAACTGAGAAGGTCTAAAAATGGATGAACCAGTTTTAACACTATTATATTACTCTGCCTGACAAAAGTGGACTTAAATTTTTTCTTTTTATGAGATATGTATTGGAAATTTGGAATTTTACCCCTTGTTTTGTTAATTTAGTGAGGTAGCTGGCTTTCCAACTGATCAAAAATTGGATATAAGAAAAAAAAAAAAAAAAACTTTAGCACTGTAAATTGTAGGATCATATTTATACCTCCGTGTTTTGGTTGGCTCATGTTATTTTAAATTTTGTTGAATGTCAGGGCTTGGATGTGGGGTTTCAGAGCGAGTGAAAGGAATTCACAGACTATTTATAGTTTAAGATATCTCTATGAAAGAAAGATCTAGAGTTAACAGGCCTTTTTTTAAGATCTTTGAAGGTTTTCAAATAAATGAATTGAAATAAAGTTGGAGGAGTATATAAGACCTCATTGAACTGCTGTGGGAAAGAGTTGATGGATTGTCAGTAGCTGTATTAATGGAATCATATTCTCGCACTTGTGAAATTGTTCAAGCAAGGGAAGAGCTGAATTCAGCAAAGCATTCTAAAAGAACTCATCAATCTCATTCTGGATTAACTGTGGGTGGCAATGGTAGGGAGCTACCTATGCTGAAACTGGGATTCAGGGATTCTTTAGAAGATGATATCAATCAACTTTTCGAAGCTATCAGTCTGAAAAACTCATCCAAGTGTCTTGGTCCTTCAAATGAATCAGGCCCAAGCTCAAGCCCTTTAAGGAAAAATATCATGAAAAGACCGATAACGGTAGGTGTGCCTCATTCACCAAGAACCGGGAATTCTGAGGCAGTGTCTCTGAAGCAGGCATTAAGGGAGCTCTGCATTTCAAAAGCATCAGAAATGGCTGCTATGAAACGGTTATCAAAGGCGACTGGTTCTCCAGGTCCCTCTGAAGCTGGAAGGATAAAGAGTTTGTACAATTCAGTTGTAGTTGAAACTAATAACTCTGGGCTTTCCTTAGATACTGTGGTTGAGATATCTTTGGTACCAGAAGAAAGCAAGTCAAGTTCTTCTGAGAAGATGCCCTGTCAACTTCAGGTGCCTAAGATAAAGTCATCAAACCAGAGTGCTCATTCTTCTTCTCTGTCTCAAGTTTTGAAATCTCCACATCAAAGTGCTAATTCTTCCCCTCAATTTGTTGTCCCAACAACACAAAATGGTTCTGTGACTGCACCAATTGATGTTGAGATTGTTCCTGCATCCGTAAAAAATGGAGTTCAAGCATTAAAGTTGCCAGACCAAAGTGCTTTGTCTTCTCCTAGATTTACTGTCCCAAAAACGCAAAGTGGTATTAGGCCCACATTGATTAAACATGAGGTTGGTTATGCAACAAGAAAAGGTGAAAATTGTGCAATAAAGTCACCTTCCCACAGTGCACATTCTTCTCCCAGATTTTCTGTTCCTTTGAGAAAAGTTGGTAGTGGTATCACTTCAGTGCAAAAGGATATCAATACTACTGTATCAACAAAAGTTGACACCCGAGCATTGAAAACAGAAATGGTGCAGGAAGAGAAATGTGAGGATGAAAATACCCTATCTTGTTCTGATTCTGTTGACAATATGCCAGAAGAAGATTTATATGTTGCCACTTCAAGGAAGGTGACAAGAAAAGCATCGGTACCTAGATCAGTTCGGAAAGGCAAATTGTACTCTCCTCCTTCTTCTTCAATCAATGGAAATAGAGCAAGCAAGTTGACAAGAAATACTGCACGTTTAGCAAAACCAGTTGTGAGGAACAAGAATTCTGTCAAGAAGAATATTAAGCAGGGCACGGCTTCTGCTGCCTATATTTCTAGTGAAGCTAAAAGCATCTTGCCTCCTACCACAGGTCCATTGGTTTGCCAGAAATGTCAATGTGCTTTAAGGAATGTGACTGAAGATTCAAACCAAGGTTTCTCGGCTTCGTTCTCTACCAATTTGAGCGCTGAAGTTAGCTCAAGCAAGATAGAAGTTTGTGCTAGTAAACCAGATTTCATTTCAGGCAACTGCAATGAAAGCAGATCTATTGGGAAACCAAAGAAGAATACAAAATCAAGGGAAAAAGGAGAATTTTCCCAAAGCTCAAAAAGTAGTCTTGGTGAGTATAGCACTAGTACAAGCAATAGCGATGAGAGCAATGCAAGTAGGCCTAGTTATTGCAACAGACCCCACATGTCGAAGGATGTTAGATGGCAAGCTATTCGTCATGTTAAGATGCAGGATAAAGTCTTAAGTTTGAGGCACTTCAACATCTTAAAGAAGCTTGGTTGTGGAGATATTGGGACTGTTTATCTTGCTGAGCTGATTAGTTCAAACTGCCTATTTGCAATAAAGGTTATGGACAATGAATTTTTGGTGAGAAGGAAGAAGATGCCAAGAGCTCAAACAGAAAGAGAAATATTGAGAATGTTAGATCATCCTTTTCTCCCCACACTCTATGCCCAATTCACATCAGATAATTTGTCATGTTTAGTTATGGAGTACTGTCCGGGTGGAGATCTACATGTCCTTAGGCAGAAGCAACCTGGTGGGAGTTTCCATGAACCAGCAGCCAGGTACTAAGAAGAAAAGTTCATTTATATCATATTAATTTATGATGTTCTTCCTACTTGAGCATAATGCAAATCAAGCATGTAATGAGAACATATTTTGAATGTGATAAGCAACATAGAGGTTTAATAAGGATGTTATGAATATTGGTCTCACTGCTCACTTGTATCAATTATGATTATGCATTTTGAATGTTGAAAGGTGCACTTAACCCCAGCACACCACAAACATTGCGGCAGATAGCTATTAATGTATATCCCACGTCTAAACTCTCAGAGGGATTTCCTTTGTTTGATATCTTTTTCCCTCTGTGTCCTTCGTTTGATATCTCTGCATATTTTGTCTGTGCCTTTTTGTTTCTCACTTTGTATGCACTTTTCCTTTCAATATATATATATGTACTTTTCTTTTTCAAGGATTGTAGTGAAACTTCTTACAGTTGTATTTTTAGGGGATAATAGTAACTAATTTAGAGGAAAGAAAAAAAAAAGATTATGTTTCCATTTCCACTTTTAGCCAATGACCTGTTTCCACTATAATGTCACATGTTAGTTGCCTGCTTTAACTTCATAAAACAACACTGCTGTTGGTGTTTCTTTCACTGCACAAATTTCAAGCTGCTTACTATCAGTCAAATGACCTTGTTTATACTGCAGTACTGCCATTAAAAAAATGATCTCCCAGTCCAATGAGTCTGCTTCTAACTAAAATACTACTTTTGTCTGTGAAACAACATTTCATCACCTTCTCTATCCCACCACTCTCCTGCATCTTTTCACTGAGAAAATTGCCTGTCATCATCAAGTGGTCTTTACATTTCCATCAGCTGTGCAGAAATTGGCAAACGAGATCTCTCAACTAAGTTAAATATGAGAGTGCTCTATTTCTTACTGATAAAGAAAATCTGGGTCAGAAAAGTTTTGGACTAAATTTGTTTATGGTCTGTACATCATGTTATATGTTTGATCCAACTTCTGCTTATTTTTTGTTCAAAAATTGATATCATATAGATTTGTAATTCAATTGGGCAATCTGTGAATTATTTGTCCTTCTTATTCAACCTAGACTTGTTTCCTTTCTGGTTATGTTCTTAGAGGCGTTGTTTCCTTTCTGGTCATGTTCTTAGACGTGAAATCTGATATGAAGAAAAAGTTGGACGTATGACGGAATTCATTTTCATAATCAATATTCCAGCTTTAGTTGTTTATTTGGCATGTCATATCTTGTTACTTATCTTGAACTGTTATATTTGTAGATTTTATGTTGCTGAAGTCCTACTTGCTCTGGAGTACTTGCACATGCTTGGAGTTATTTACCGGGATCTGAAACCAGAGAACATCCTTGTTCGAGAAGATGGCCACATCATGCTGACAGACTTTGACCTCTCACTGAGATGCAGTGTAAGTCCAACCCTCCTGAAATCACCTGATGTTGATCCTGTGAAGATGTCCGGTCCATGCACAGAATCCAGCTGCATCCAGCCTTTCTGTGTTGAGTCATCATGCCAAGTTCCATGCTTCAGTCCAAGGTTTTTACCTGCTACTGCAAAAACAAGGAAGGTAAAAGCTGAAATGGCAGCCCATCTTAAGTCATTGCCGCAGCTCGTGGCTGAGCCCACTGATGCTCGATCAAATTCGTTTGTTGGAACCCATGAATACCTGGCCCCAGAGATCATTAAAGGAAAAGGTCATGGAGCAGCAGTTGATTGGTGGACATTTGGTGTATTTCTGTATGAGCTTTTGTATGGTAGAACACCGTTTAAAGGTTCTTGCAATGAAGAAACATTAGACAATGTGGTGTCGCAGAGCCTGAAGTTCCCTGACAGCCCTCTGATTAGTTTTCAGGCAAGAGATCTTATCTGGGGGCTGTTGGCAAAGGATCCTGAGAATCGGTTGGGATCAGAGAAAGGTGCAGCTGAGATCAAACAACACCCTTTCTTCGAGGGCTTAAATTGGGCATTAATAAGATGTGCCATTCCACCAGAATTACCGGAATATTACGATTTTGGAGCTACATTTGTGTCTTCCCATGAAGCTAGTAGCAAGTATTTGGAGTATAAAGCTTCTGGAGAGGACCTTGAGTTTGAGTTATTCTAAGTGCGTTCTCACTCCTTCCATGTTGTAACCGTGCTGAAGCCTATGGCGTAAACTTGATTCGGAATATTGTGGTATAGCTGTTATTCATGGCATGGAAGTCACTTGGCAGCTCAGTTGAAAGTCATGGCTTAAGGGTGTCAACGATGGTATGTAGGCGCAAATATGTAACCCCTTAAGACCAGATTTTGTAACATGAAATCATTCAAATTAAGCTCTCTCAATTGTACATATCTTTTCCATCAATCCTTCTTTCGTTAGTTTTTATTTTCCGGCCATGGCATGCTGCCTTCCACTGGAGACTTACAGCAACAGCATTCAAAACCATTGGCAAATTTATAGTAAAAATTATTATTATTTTGTCCTAAAATTTTTTATTGAATATGAAATGTTACTAGGACATTGATTTCAAGCAACAAAGGGTAAAAATTTTTGCGCCTCAATTTATCCATCACCACATACACTCAAATGGATATTATAAATATGAATTAATTTTTAGATTTAATTTTTCAAATATAACAAATCTACCATATCATTTTTTAACTTTTCAACTTAGACGGATGGGCTTGGCCTTCATAGTATAAGGTGGAGAATACATCCTCTTCCTATGAATATCTCTATATTGAATTTTTGTAAACACTTGATAAAAATGTATTTTTATTATATTTTTATATATATTTAATATATATGTATATATTGTGTATAAGTATATATATTTTTATACATATGTTAATGAATAATATAAAATATTTTAATTTTAATATATTCAATTTTTTAAAAATTATCTAAAAAAATAAAAAAAAAATAAAAAATAAAAAGCAGGAATTTTCCGCTGCGGGAAGGACAGGGAGAAATTCCCCGTCAGGAGGGCCGGCTCTGTTACCATCCCTAAATAAGAGCCTTTTTTTCAGGGGAAAAATAAAACGCTGCGTTGCGATGCTGTAGTAATAGTTATCTTTCCTGCAATTTTTCAGCTGCCAAACCGGCCTTAATCGACGGTTCTCCTCCTCGTCTCCGCGGCAGGATTTATGGAGTCAATCGCCGGCGATGAATTCGTTATTCTCTTTTGCACAAGCCCCAGTCCAATCGAACAGACAGAATCGGAAATTTCAATTTCAACTGAATATTTCTGTTGCTGGGATTTGTCATCGATCCTCCGTTGCAAAGCAGTCAAAATTCAAGCTCATCGAAAGAGGCAAGCGACGTATTCGTTAGTTTTGTAATGAATTCGATTCTCGTAATTTTTCTCACGTTTCTGTGTTTTTTTTTTATGCTAATGATTCCGCAGTCTTGTTCAGCAATCTTCTTATTTTCATAGTCTGTTTAGTGGAGGCTTCAGGTAGTCTGTTTAGTGGAAGCTTCAGGTAAACTTCGAACTACGCTAAAGTGGTTTATCGTTGCTGCTTGTTGTTTTCAACTTTGGCGGAGATTTTTGTTATTTTACTACTATTCATCAAATTTTACATGTTTGGTTAGCCTTTATTAGCAGAAGAAATGCAAGATTAAATGACAGAATCTGACCGATGTGGAAAGCTAACCTAATTGGATAAGTCGATGTCATAATTAGGATTCAAATAGTTTTATATTTTACATTAATTTTGTCAGTTTGAACCTTTTAAAATTAAAATTTTTTGCGCAACCTTGCATGTTGATTATTAGAGGAAATATCAGAATGAGAAGTGTGAAAACCAGAATGAGTCAATGTCGTCATTAAGGGGTTTTTTTGACTAGATATATTTTTATCTTAAAATTTTTTCTGACAACTAGGTGCACTTGGATTCTATTCCATGGGGAAGAATGTTGGCTGAGTTCACCTTTATATATATATATATATATATATATATATCACATCTAAAAATTTCCTCTATAGAGGTAACTGCATGCTTAGCATAATAGTGCTATTATTTCTGCAATGTAGTACTGCACTTGAATGTAATGTTGCAAACATGGCTTTAAAATTTTTCAATTTAATTTCCAGGCTGCATTTTGGAGTAGAAGCACTTCTATTTAAGTGTAAAAGTTGGTTTTCTGAGGTATCTTCATCCAAGGGAAGTGGGCTGCTTGAAATGCAATTGGATAATTTGATTTGTATTTGGAAGTTAGAACATGGTGACGGTATGTCTGATATTTGAGGATTGTTAGAAATGATTAAAGATTCAAACTTAAGCTACTTATGCTTTTTATGATTGACATTGACCTAAATATCTTGGCATCCATTCTAATTGAATAAAATGTATCAGCAAATGATTTTGTTCCAGAATTGTGTGCGAGCTATCTGGCAAGAATTTTGTATGTTCTCAACTTTCATTATACTTTTGACTTGTTACACAGTACATTCAGCTTGTTCTTGTGTTGCAATTTTCTGTATAATAAGATGGTTGGTTCTCTGGTTAATGATTTCTGGCATCATATCATTTTCCTTTTTTGTGTTTACAATCAGCAAGAAAGATCAATAATCAGACATAGACACATGTTGCATACAAATGGAAAGAGAAAGGCATAGCTTATTCAATGCTCGAAGTGAGAATGTACTGTGAATTTTTCTGAATATATGGATTAGGTTTGCATTACTAGTAGTGTAATAAAATAGTTTATAAAATTGAATGAATGTTTAATTTTGTGTGCTTTTGATGCATTTAAGCTTGTAATTGGCCTTTTACTAAGCTGATAAAAGGGTGGTAGCTATTTGCAGATGTGGCCTACTTCTAATGAATTTTTCATGCATGTTCCTTATTACTTGCTATTTCGTTGCATAAATCATTCTCATTTGACAGTATACATATGAGTAGATTATTTCTTGTATTGCCTGGTTTAATTCTCATTTCATATCTGTTAATATTCTGAATTTTTACTTATGTTTTACAGTGAGATGCATCTTTCTGATGCGCTTTTAGTTTGGCTTAATGTCAACAGAGAACAGTTGGAACCTTCAAACAAAGTTGAAGGTGACTGCAATGGCATCTTAAAACAGGTATGGGTATGTTTACATTAAGGACTTAAAACTGGAGATAGCTAGAGACAATGCCTTTGTTTTAGGTTGGTAGATATGAGGTTGCTGTGATTGAAAAAAAATTTATCAATTTTACAGGTTGTGTTTTGGTTACATAATTATGCACTACATGCAACATGAACTGCATGCCACATAACTAAGGTTTTATTGTATAACAAATTTGAGAAAGTCTAGATGGTTGCTGCAATTTTTATGCCAACTGAAAAGCGAAATCAGTCACCCACAGTACGTCGCATTCACTTGAAAGCAGGATAGAACTGTTAACTTAAATCAATGTCATGCTTCATGTTGTGCAAACAATGAGGAAAGAATGTAACTGTCACACTCTTTCAGGCATGTTGAACTGAAATTTTATGGAGAGGTAGCAAGATTTTGTTAATCCTAATGGGCTTCACATCAGTTTATATGATCTGAAAATCACCAGCATGTCTTCCTTTTCCTTTCTATTTTTCTTTTTAGAAAGAATGGGTGTGTTTATTAAAAGTGTATGTAGGAATGTAGAAATAGTAAAAAATAATGTCTAATGACATGCTGACTTCCATTTGAGGGGGTTGCTGCATACTCTATTATGCTGATCCATCTTTTTTCATTTTCATATGAAATGTATTTGAGATTTTCTGGAGCCTGTAGTACCCATGAATTAGATTGTTAAAAAAAATTGAATCAGTTGATATGAAAAATTAGAAATACATATAAAACGGTAAATGAAAGAGGTAAATAATTAATTGGAGGCATGAAATGGGGAAAAGTTATGGTTGTTGATTTACAATTTGGTGGGAATTAAAAAGTTAATTGTCTGTGCTTTTAGTTCTTTTTTTTCCCCCAATGTCCTGCAGGGAAAGCTCCATTAGTGTATCAAACGAGAATCCAAACAGATGATTACTGACTTCTATGAAATTCTGTTCTGTTCCCTGTTTATGCTTCAGTTAGACCATAAAAATGGGAAAATGAGAGCATTAGAAACTTTTATTTTGCTAACCGCAAGATAAAACATCTCCACCAGCCGTCTTTTCATACTAAAATATTACCTAAATTTAACTTTTTTCAAATTTAATTGTGCAAAATCTTTTACTACTAGTGTTAAACAGATCCGGATTAGTCTTTTGCCTTTATGGTTTGTTGCAGATATGAACAAATGTCATGCATGGTATTTTAACTTTTGTTTTGTCGTTAAATTTTTTCATTGATTGCAACTATTGTTGTTTTGTCGTTAAATTTTTTCATTGATTGCAACTATTGATTTTGATTGAACTTGCTCTTATTTTAGGAAAAACAAGGTCTTGTTATTTTTCAGGGACTTTTGAGGAAAGCATTGAGAAAATATCTAGACTGTTGAAGATTCCCCCTGCAGATTCAACTGTCATCGACTTGGACCATCTTAGGATTCGGTTGACAGAATATTCTGAGGTACTCCTTTATCTTTGGCTAAACACCTCTGGACATCATCAGGTGATTTTGGCTTTCTCATTGAGAGTTCATTAGATGAAGCTTAGACAATACTAGCTGGAGGGATAAATTGGGAATTACATCAGAATATTTTTCTGTCATACAACTTCTAACTTCCACTTTTATGAAATAGTAACAAACAGTTCTTAGGAATATTTGCTTTTCTTTCTCTAAATTTTTTTTTTGTTTTCCTTTAATTTTCTGTTTTTGTATGGAAGGGAACCTAGATGTTTTTGTATTTTTCAGGGTAGGCTGGAATGTTTTAGTAAATAGGACATGAAAAAGACATCTTAGATTTATGAAATGAAGCGGTTTCCCTATTCTTTTGCTTGGTACATCAGAAATTTTTGAAAGTGAAGTAGTCTGGACTTTGAACTCCCTAATCACGAGGTAGACACTCAACACTGGACTACTAGCATTTTGTTAATTGTTTCTTTCCATTTCTCATTTACATCCAAAAATTCATTGCATCATTGTCAGGATGATTTTGAAAACATTTCTGAATTTTAGTTCTCTACATTATGTGAGCAAGTTCATGTTATGGGCATTTCACTTGCCATAATTTCCTTACAGCTGCTTAATTTGCTTGTCTCTTGAATGGTTAATGACTTTGCATCATTTGCTGATTTTGCAGAAAGTGAACCTTGCAGGTTGTCCACAAGTAACAGCAGTGATACTTCTCCTCTCTTTGCTTCCTTCTTCATATTTTGTGGACCTCATGTTAAGGGAAAGCATTAAACAGTCTTTGATCAACCTTAAATGTCTGAGCAGGGAAGAAAGTGCAAGTGGAATCTTGGATGCATTGCCAACAACTCTCTATTTTGAAGCAGTTGAGGAGGTGGATATTTCTAAGTGTCCAAGGCTACATCTTGAGTCCACCATTTAGTTATTCTCAAAATGATTTCCATCTTTAAGAAAAGTAAAAGCAGCATATCTTTTGAACTTTAAGACAACCACATTGTGTAAATTGATGATGAAGTGTCAGTTGTATCTTCTAGCCTTGAGATGATGCCACCAATTTCAAACAAGTCCTTAATTGTTGGCAATAATGTCTTGGACATGAGATCTTATCATTCAAGGCTGTCCATTTCAAATATTACGAGACGTATATTGGAAGGCCGAAGTGATATTGCTGGTGAGATTTTTGCCATCTTTTTCTTTAACATTTCTCTGAAAAAAAATTGAATAGTTCCACTAAGTTGGGCATGGCCCGTGAGTGATGATGGTGGGGTCCTGTTAGCATTGCTAGAATTAGACGCCTTGTAATAAAAGGTACCCTTGTGTGTGGGTGCATGAAGATACTTTTGCAAACCAAAAGTCATAATTGGACAGTCTGTTGTTTTAAGTGCTTCAGTATGAAATTCCATTGCATGCCTAGTTGGCATATCAAGGAGAGTGAGTGGTGGTTGCATGCCCACTTGTTAACATATGCTATCTGCATAAATTTTGAGAACTTATAGTAGATATTCTTACTCACTAGCTAATCGTTTGTTTTATTCTAGATGGTGGAACTTTTAGAGAAATATGTGCATGCATTTTCTTTCACATGAATGAAAATGCAGTTCTCTTTTTTCTTATATATTTTTTTTAAAAAAAAGGACTTTTCCGTCTTCATTGGCCACCTAAGACTAAGTGACTTTTCATTGCAATCTTTGTTCCAGATTTGGATCTGCAGTGTATCACAAAGTTGTGTATATCCTTGCAATACCCAAATATTAAAGGCTGTATATCAGTGACAGATACTGGCATAGCAAATCTCATAAGCAGATGCATGAATTTACATTCGATTGTGGCTTGTGATACTTCTTTTGGGATAAATTCAATTCGGGCTCTATGCTCAACGATTACAAATTTTGGTTCTTCTGCCATTCACTTTGAAAAGAGATGTTCGAATACAATTGCTTTTAAACTTCAAGTCCTTACTGGCTGCAAGATTGAGTAAAAACTTCTTCCTTTCAACCTCTATTTGGACAGACTTGTCAAGGTGAAACCATGAAATTTTCTTAGCATTGTTCGTGGATAATCAGATACAGTTGGGGAAAAGGAGAGGGCTGTTTTCTTTTGTCCTTAAAATTAGTAAAGCTTGCCTAGAGCTAACATCAAAACTTGAATATTAAATAGTTGATGGCTGAGTGAGATAGGTAGAACTATTGAAGCAGTTTTAAGATTTATATTTTGGCTGATGATGTTCTTCAACAAATGCTGTTTCTGGGGATCCTTTTTGTTCATTTATAATTTCATTTTGGAGTCTTGACACCTAGAAATTTGCTGGAAGCTATTTATGCCGTTATTAACTTTGTTTGCAGGTGTTGATGAAAGATCTCTACTAGATCTTATATCTCAAACCCAAGCACTGATTAATCTTTGCTTGAGGGACACTCACTTTGTAGATGATGCTCTTTATTGTTTCTCATGTTCTTCATTGGAGACACTAGATGTTTCTAATACACTGGTCAGTCATTGAGTTTGAAAAATCTGATGCCTTATCTCTTGATATGTGCATAAACTACGTAACAAATTGCTTGCCATGGTGGTTGTGAATGTTTCATGCATTAGCTGCTTAGAATCTGAAATACAAGAGATGTGAGTAGTTCATGTCAGAGTAATTCAGTGGATCGCTTGGATACTTCCGGGGTTATAATAGAAGTCCTCATAAAAATGATTCTGACCATTAAACCAATGTTCTTTCCCTTAGCAAAGTTATAAGATTTTAAGGCTCTAGTTTTCGTGCTAATAAGCCTAGTATTGCAATCTTAAAATGTTTTTCCATCATCTGTCTAGATAGTAGCTCTCAACTGCTTGTGGATTATCTTGTCTTGTGAATGATGAAAAAGGAAACAACTTGTGCTTTCTTCTTTTTCTTCCCCTTCCCCTTTCCCCCCATCTTAATAAACCCAGTGTAATCAAAAGTGCTCACCTGGTGCGCCTAAGGTGCTAAAAGAGTCCAGCGCTTCGGATATTTTTTGTTGCGCTTCATTTAAGAAGTGATCAGTTTTGTGATTTGGTCTTTTTTTTTTTAAAAAAAAACTTTAAAAGTGGCAGGTTTTGTTTATTAGCTAATTAGGACATCATTTATTTAGGATAAAATAGTCCTTTAAAACTTAGCACATTTATTTAGGATAAAATAGTCCTTTAAAACTTAGCATAATAACTTTAGATAGGATAAGAAAAGTCTTATATGACATCTGCTCTTTTTTATACTTTAGATAGAATATGATAGTGGTGGTTTGACTTGGGGAGCTGTGACAAAACAACCAAAGTTGGAGAACCAACTAGTAATACACGAAATCAAAACCAAGTCCATAAAATTAAGTGCAAGTTCAAAAGGCTCAACTTCATAACTTCAACTCAAAGATCTTGAGATTGACTTGGATGATTATGAGATTGATGTTGAAGGATGTGCATTTGGTTATGACAATCAAAGCATTCAGGACTTAGGTGAAGAGACCAATAGTCTAATTGTGATATTTAGTTTTATGCTATTTCTAGCATTAGTTTTAAGCATTAGATTCCTTGATAATTCCATATTTTTTTAAAAAAATGTTATATGTTAGATTTTTATTTTTCCATGTGACTGTGACTTTTTACAAGCTCTAATTATCACTGGATATATATTTGTGAAAGATTTATATTTTTTTGCACATATGTTTTTAATTATTTCTTTTTTAGGATTTTGTGCCTTGCTTTATTCAAGCGAGCTCTTGTTTTGCGCTTTGCGCTTCAATGCAATGGGAAGGCATATCACCTTGATTACACCTTTTGCTACTAATGAACCTTTAGTTTGCCTGAATTCCATTTCTGTTTCTTAGTGTATTTCTGGTGTGCTTGATAGGCCATATATGCCAGGAATTTAATATGATGACCTCCATGTATATCAAATGGTTTATTTGTTGGCACAGAGACAGTCTTGGCATTTGATATTGCTAAACAGCTTAAATAGACTTGAATTGGAGTATCTGTGTTATTTTCCTTACAACTGCTGACATGCTTCATTCATTGGAAATGTAATTATGACTCTATGTTTATCAAAAAAATTGTTGCTCTGCCTGTATGCGTTCGGATATCTGGAGCTGCTTTAGCTCATTTCGTTAACAGAAATCCTGGTTTGAAGTGTTTGGATCCCAGGGGCTGTAAAAATCTGATTCAGCAAGGAAGTAACACCAGTGGGAGCTTTCTTCTTCAGATTTATGTAGAGACCTCTATATTGAGTTAGGAAAGAAATGCATGTTGGAAGAGATTGCACTTGGTTGGGGATTTTCTTGGTTGTCTTTTCAAGATTTGAGACCTGCAATAACATCATTAAGGGCAATATATGTTGGTTTGAGGGGAGAGTTGTGTGAAGATGCCCTTAGACTACTTCCTACAACTTGTCTCATGCTGGATTCAGTAATTCTTTATTTTCAGGTATAACTTGTCAGCAGGCCATTCAAAAATAAATTGAACTTGTCAATGAGATGCTTTTGGGTTGCACCTATTCATTTTCCTCTACTCTGCATAATTATAAAGTTCACTATTAGGAGATGAAAATGTGATCCAGTGGTTTGTCTCAAATTATTGAATTCAAACAGCAAGGTGAATTCATCTTGTTAGGTTGGTCATATTGAGTTCGTTTCTATAGCCTTTTCTTCGACTAGGAAATTTGAAAGACTTATGTGAGTTAGGTAGATTTTCCTGGAAGCTATTTTTCATATATCATTGTTAGGGGTGTGCAATCGGTTTAAACTGAACTGGAAAATTGAAAAACACTTCAAACATATAAATCAAACCAAATCAAATTAAGTATAAGAATCGAACTGACTGGTTTGATTTGGTTTGGTTGTAGTTCAGTTCGGTTTAAACTGAATTCTTTAAAAATAATTTTAAAAATATTTTAATCTAAATAATAATTTTTATAATATATTTTTAATACAAACAATAAATTTTTAATAGATTTTTATGTGTTTTTAATATAAATAATGAATTTCAAATATGTTTGAACTATCTTGGTTTGACTTAATATAGGTTAACCTATTTTGATTTGTTTAAAGTCAGTTCAGTTAAACCAAATTTTTTTTCACTAAAAACCAAACTGAACCCATTGAAATTTTAAAAATTTGAAACCAAACCAGTTTGGTTTGACTTTTTTCTGTTTAAACCCTTTAATGCTGAGCCCTAATCATTGGTGTCACTTCAGATGTCTTGGTTATTTCATATGCTTTTTATAACTGTAATATGAACGCAAATTGAAGAGAATTCAAGTATTAAGAAAATTTTATTTAAGGGTGCATGGTATAGGATGCAGATATGTCTTCTTAGACATACTGATTGACCGTGAGGATGTATCCATTCGTTGCAATTTTTTTCTGGTGATATGACCTGGTCCATCCTAGGTTAACCATCATCATTTGTATTTCTCATTCCTTGTACTCTTCAAAACTTGCTTCAAGAAAACTCATTGCCCTCTACTGATTTTGGTTATGTTCAGGTGATCTCTGATGCTATCATCATTAAAATTACTGCCTCCTTGAGGCACTTGCAATCACTGTCTCTGTGCTACTGTCTTGGTGGTATATCTATATCAAGTTTAAAAAACTGTATCGCAAATCTAAGGAAATTGAGGCTTGAGAGGGTGACTCCTTGGATGACTGATAATGATTTGGTTGTTCTTACTCAGAATTGTTCAAACTTGGTTGAATTTTCATTGGTTGGATGCAGGCTTCTCAGTTCAGGTAAGCTATTGTTAATGTGAATAATATTCTTTGGACGTCATCATGCATTGCTTGCTTTTTCTGATAACTGCCTTCATCTATTTTCTATTGTGATTCAAATTGTATTTTAGTTCAAAGAATACCAAACCAAACAGCTATTGGAACCTATTTGTAAGGATTCCTTCTATTTCTGTTTTATAGATAGCTAGATTTTGTTATTCATTTGTGGGAATCTTCCAAGGAAATTTATGCATCTTTTTATGTACCAAGGAGGTAATGTTTTTTTGTACCTGCAGATTCTCTCAATAACATTTCACATGGATGGCCTGGCTTGATTTCCCTCCATCTTGAGGTTTGTCGTTATCTTTGCCAGTTGCTCTTGGAATTAGATTCATTTCCTTTATTTCTCTTGAAAATTTTATTTATTGTAATGAGTAGAGTGCTACTACAAGTTCAAAGAGTGTGCCTGTTTAATGGCTACGTAATGGCAGCTAGGAGAATTTTTACTTCAGCTTTTCATTCTTTATGATTTGTAATATTTTGGTCTGTGCTGCATGCTTTTCTGGGCCTTGATGTATCTAACGCTTATAACATACTTTGTCATATGTTACATATTATTGGATGTCAAGGTTCAAATTGCAGTTGGGTCTTCCTCCTAAAGATGATGCACTGAAATCAGCTATTACCAATTGATACAGAATACCTTATACTTTTAACTTTTATTAATTGCAAAGCAAATTGTAAGGTGGGGTTGCAACCTTTTGAAGCACCTTTCTCTTTTTCTCTAGAGATGTAAAAGTAATCCCTTTTAGAAACACAATGCGAGGAAAAGAAAAAGGTGAAAAAAGTTGATGGGTTTTTCATACGGGGGGCTTGAGATAATCAATCATCAGTAGTTGTGCACATCTTGTCCAAATTCCTTCCTGTGAATTTTGATTAGAATTTCCTCAATTGAGTACCATTTACAGTTGACACCCTTTGTTTCACTTGTGAATGATTTAGAAGATCTATAGTAGTCTAGTCGGGCATAGTATTTTACTTTTTATCCCAAATGTTTTTGGTGTTTGTGGTTTAAAGTCTATTTTACCGACACTTGATCTGACTCATATTTCCTGGTTCAAAACTATATAATTGGAGATAATGATTAATATTCCAGCTTCTGTGATCAATATGGTCACCTGGGGTGTATATGCTTTAGGGTGATGGTAATATTTGCATCCCTGTTCTATTTTCAGTTTATGAGTTGGAACCCTGTCTTGCATGTTTTTTCCCCTCCAAACAGTGCAGTGGCTATATTTTTCGACTCTGGAAATTGTTTCAGAATGCCTGACAGACACTTCTTAAGCATTGTGAAGATAGCGAGATGTAAGTTTCAAAGGTCCTTTTCAAATGTTTACTTTCAAGAAGCTCATAGAAGGCCAGCACACAAGGACACATTAGTGCTGGTTAGGAACGCACAAAATCTCAATAGAACAGTGGTCAAAAAAAGACTTTAGGCTATGTTTAGTAGTAAACAGTTGTGTACTAAAGTGAAACCAAATAAAAGTTAAATAGAATTATGAACTAAAATTTGATTTGATTACACTAAATCCCAATTTATTTTAGCTTTTTTATACACACTTTAAAATCCGAATCAAGAAATGAACATTGCAAATGAAAAAGAAAACATCACGGGAAAATCTGTCATTTTGGCTTTGTTTCGTGACTAAAATTGTGGCGGTGAAGTAATGTCCTTTATTTTCTTTATGCCTCAGCATCGATGGAATGATAGGCAAACGGTATATAATTGAAAGATTTGTTTTCAAGTTCTTTAAAAAACAAGACACAAGGGAAAAGCTCACAAGAAAGGGTAAAAATGTGTTGTAAGGGAGTAGTAAAGAGACAAGGAGAAGCTAGTGAGTATGTGATAAAATTTTTTACCTTCATTTTTCATAACACAAAAAACCATAATAAAGTGGCTGGTTGATTACTTGTTTTTTTTTCCCAAAAAAAAACAAGATAAACCAGATGAAATGAAATTTGACATTAACATGATATTTTCTGTGCACTTCTTGAATCAGGACTTTTCTTTCTAGCCCTAATTTACGTACGATATAAATGAAATTACCTTTTTTCACCTATGAACTATAATATTGAAATTAAATGAAGGAATTCTTTAGAAATATACTACATAGAAAAATATTATTGACATTTATAGTTTTTGTATTTTGGGAAAAATATAACATATTCTTTTTGTAATGTTTGGTAGATAAGAATATTAATTTTTGAAAATTAAAAAAAATTATAACTAGACAAAACTCATAAAATTTGGACCAGAATTTTTTTTAATTGGTTTAAGGAGTTTTCAAACTATCCGTTGATGTTGCACTAAAATGCAGCAATTGCTGCGTTTTCACATTTCAGACGCAGAAAATGCAGCAAATTGAAATGGGTTCGAAACATTTCAGATCAATTTCTACAAATTAAAAAAAAAAAAAAGTTTCTTGGCCTTATTGACTTTTTTTTTTTTGCATGGGAAATAGATTGCGAACTTTCTTTTCTTCCCTCTCTTTGTTTTCGGCTTGATATCATTACCTCATACGAACTTCAAAGTCAACGGTGACATTTTTTTCTCAAGCAACTTCAAAGTCGACAATGACTAGGCAACAATTATGAAGTCGACGGACGACCGCTAGGCGACTCTCTCTGTCTGTTGTAACTTGTAAGTGTCCTGAATTATGTTTTAGATTTTTGAATTTTTAGTTTTTTAGCATGTATAAATTGAGGTTTTGAGATGTATTTTCATGGCTAATTGTGTTTGAAATATAAGATTATTTGATTTGTGTTGGCTCCTCGGTTTTGTACACACTAATTTTATGTATCTTGTAATTCGTAATAACCACAATTATTGCATTCTCAAATAGCTCAAGTGTTTATCTACTTGTGTTACTTTCTCTTATAAGTTATGAAGTAACTCTTCATTTGGGAAAAATACAAATAAGCAAATGATTATTTTCTCTTCTAAATTATCTATGAAGTAACTCTTCATTTGGGAAAAATATAAAATAAGCAAATGAGATACAAATATATACTTTTTACATGTTTTGAAATGCCAAACATATAATAAGTTGGTATTTTGAAGCAACTGAAATAATGTTACATCCTTGACTCAAAAAATTGTTTTTGTTCTATAAAAATATAATGTGCTTTCCAGTGAGAAAAAGTAAGATTTCAACTAGAAATAAGGTTTAGATTTACCCATAAACTTTGCGGCAGAGCTCAAATAGGCTTTTTTTACCTTTTCTAGATAATTAAGCATAAAACTTACCATTAGTTGCTCACATAAAACCTATTTGTAATCCACTGAAGCGCGTCACCTGCACTGCGAAGCAAAGTAGATTGAGTGAAGTAAAAAATTATTAAATAATTATATAATTCTGGCATTTTGAAATAAAATAATAATTTATATTTGGGAAGAAATGGGTGGTTAATTGTGACAGGTGTCATGATATTATGGCTAATTCAATGTTACAAGAGGAATTAGAGAAAAAATTAGGGATTTCATACCTAACACAAAACACTAAACTGCTGTAATCCCTTTTTGTCAATGCAAGTGTTTATCGTTAGTCGCTTGACCAACATCATGATTTGAGTTGCACTAGGAAGCTAAATGATAAGGGAACTGTTGAGAGACAAACAATAAGTAAGTTCCTTTGAGTAGTGGATATGTGAAATTTTTTCCCCATTTTTCCCTTTTTTTTTTTATTGATTTCATTATTAAAATGAGATTACTGATGTGAAATTGTTTGATTGTTTGATGTCATTTGTTTGATTGTTTGTTAGGATGTTTGAAAGTGAAGTTTATTTCAAGTTTCATTGTGGGGGAACATTTAAAAAAGGGCTCGATTTAAGATATGAAAATGGTGAAGAAGTAGAGTTGTACATTCTCGATAAAGATAGGGTCCATTACTTTAGGTTAGAGAAGTATGTGAAAAGTTTAGGTTATGCTCAAATGCCAACTATACATTGGCTAGCTCTTGGACATAGTCTAAATAATGGGTTGAAATTAATGAAGAATGACTATAGCATTTGTGAAATACTAAGTTATTTGGATACCACAAATAAGATTGAGTGCTATTGCATATATAATGTGGATGATCCTGATGTGATAGATGTTCCTATATTGGAGTATAATGTGGCTACTAGTAATGATGAAGAATTGGAGAATGATTGGACAAAGGCAACACCAGGTGAAAGGACAAGGCAACATTAGGTGATGGGGGTGAATTATGGCTCCATTGTAAGTGAGAAATGTGTGAAGAGAATGCAAAACACATAGAAGCATGTAATATGGGTACAAATGATGGTGAAGAAAATGCAGAACACTCAGAAAAATCTAATATGGGTGTAGATGATGGTGTGCTTTCAAATGGGTGTGATGATGAGTTGGAAGAGGCTAGAACAAACATGATAAGTCATTACAAAGCAACAAAACATGTGTTGCCACAAGATAATGAGGAAATGGAAGATGAGAATGGTGGTGACTTGAAGATGATAAGGCAAATGCAGTTAGGAATGCTCCTATTGAAAATAAAACTACTGTTGTGGAAGAAGAACTTGGGACAAATTTTGAATATGACAATTATGATGAGAACTATAACATATATAATGATTCAAGAGATGAACAAGGTGACATCATAAAAAGTAAGAAATTGAAAAGAGTAATTTATGATCCATCATGTGTGATTCCTTCATTTGTTGTTGGAATGGTGTTTGAATATGTTATACAGTTTAGGGATGCCATAACAAAGCATTCAGTGTTAAAGGGTTGTGAAATTGAATTTGCTAAGAATGAAAATGCTAGGGTAAAAGTCATTTGTAGCAAGAAAGGGCGCCCATGGATGATATGGGCTAGTACTTAAAGCCAAACTAGTGATTTTGTAATTAAGACCTATAACCCTAAACATAAATCTCATAGGGCATTCAAGAATAAAAGGTAAAGCCATAAATTTCTTGAAAACTATTATAAAGAGAAAATTATGAGGGATCCCAAAATCAAGTTGGAGGATTTTCAAGCTTTTGTTGTTGAGCAATTGAAGTATAAAGTCTCATTTGTAATGTGCAAAAGACCAAAAAGAGATATTATAACAGAAGTGATAGGCAACTATGTTGAAGTGTATGACAGTTTATGAGAGACTATTTGGAAGAATTAAAGACAATCAAACTTGGTACAACTGCTATTATGCTTCCTATCAAAGATACAAATAGGTTTGATAAGTTATAAATTTGCTTTAATGCATTAAAAAAAGGTTGGAAGGCAAGCTATATGCCTTTAATTGTATAGATGGGTGCTTCCTGAAGACATGTTACAAAGGTGAGTTACTTACAACAATAGGTAGAGATGGGAACAATCAAATGTTCCCTATCGCCTAGGCTATTGTGAGTGTGGAAAATAAAGCTAATTGGCAATTGTTCTTTCAAATGCTGAAGGAAGACAAGCTGGTCATGGACTAACATTAATTAATGACATGCAAAAGGTTTGTCATTCAATTAACTTTGTTTATTTTCAGTTAAATTTATCTGATATTTATTTTAATTTTTATTTTACTAGTGTATATTAGTCATTGATTAAAGTGTCCTTCACATTATATAGGAACTAATTGAAGCAGTTAAGGAGGAATTGCCTTTAGTTAAGCATTGATGGTGTGCTATGCACATATGGTCAAAATGGTAGAAGAGATGAAAGGGATTGGAGTTACAAAATCACTTTTAGAGATGTGCAAAGAGTAGTTATAGGGATATGTCATAAACTAATTGGAGAAATTAGATGTTCTAGCTTCTGGCTCAATTAAGGATGTGTTAAAATCACTTTAATTGCATGGTGTAAGGCTTACCAAAGGACAACATGTAAGTCTAATGTGGTTGATAATAACTTATGTGAAGCTTTTAATGGAATCATTCTAAAAGCAAGTTGTTGGCACATTATGAAGATGTTGGAACATATTAGCATTAGAATGATCAATAACATAAAGGAGAAGTTTAAGGAAGTTGAGAAATGAAGGTGTAATATCAGTCCAAGTGTTATTAAGAAGATTGAGAAACACATGGATAAGGTATTTAAATGTCAAGTGAAATTCAATGGTGTACATAGGTATGAGATCACTAAAGGGAAAAATAGGCATATAGTTGACATAAAGGCGAGATCATGTACTTACAGATCATGCTCATAGGCACCTCCTGCCATCATGTTATATGTGCCATATACCATAATGAAAAATGTGTAGAAGAGTACGTAAGCATATGGTATAACAAAGACACATATAAAAACAACTATAGCTTTGTTATGTACCCACACAATGGTAGGTAGATGTGGCCACAGTGTAACGAACCCTTATTAGAGCCACCTAAATTCAAGATCATGCTTGGTAGGCCCAAGAAACAAAGACAAAAATATTTTGATGAGCCAAGAAAGTAAGGAAAATTGTCAAAGAAATGTGTCCAGATGACTTGTAGTTTATGTAAGCAAACTGACCATGATAAGAAGGGTTGTCATTTGAAAGACAAAAATGTGAGTATTATTGCCAATTATTTAATGTTTTATGTTTGAACTTTTTGTGTTTGTTAATTTCTATTTAATGTTTTATGTTTTAAATTGTTGTCTTTGTTAATGTTTTATATCTTTGCAAAACAAAATAACCTAATCAAGTTGAGAGAGCTAGCTTATGACAAGTGCCAACTCTTACTAAAACAACTCCTAACACACAACAAAAAGGGCCACCAGGAAATCCTAATCTAGCTACAAAATTAATGGTAAATTTTTCCTTTAAATTTTTTATTTTATACTTACATAATAAATATGCTTGATTGTTCTAACTCTTTAAATAGGAAGGGAGTAGGCGTTTAAGAGAGAATAACGTACTAAAAGCAAAAGAAAAACCTAAAACTGCCTCTAGCATACACTCTGCAAGCACAAAGCAGCCAAGGCAAAAAATGCACAAAGGAGCTAGTAGCCAACAAACTGGGTATAGATTATTGATTGATGAAATTATAGGAAAAACTATATTAAATGTAAGTTTTGTTTTCTTTATTCTCAGTCAAATTTAATTTTTATTGTTGAAAATCTAATGTGTTTGGTTTGCCCTTCATTTATGCAGCCTAGTTTACTGAGTGAGAGAGTGATTTATGCTGAGAGTAGAGTTCCTCTTCAGAATCAGAGGATCATTAGGCATTATGAGTATTGAAGGCAACCCATTTTATGGACACTTTCAAGCACTGGGCCTAAAATAGGGGGTTCATCTTCAATCATTGCCAATCAATTGGAGACATAGAGGCAAACACAAATAAGCAACTTAAAAAGGATTAATGTTGCTCAATTAGTTGTAAACACCCAAGAATCATCAACAACAACTGGTCTAACAACATGTACTATAACAGACACACAACCATCATAGAGGACTTCAAATTCAAAGAAGGAAAGCTTTGCAAAGAAGGCTTTCTTGGAGAAACTAAAAATTCTTAAATGTTTTTGTTGATAGATGTCACTTAAACATCTTTTTACATTTGAAGTGACAAAATTGCATAGCTTTTTTGGGGGTTGTCATTTTGATGTAAATGGCATATATGGGATATTTTATATAGTGGGATCTTTTTGCTTTTTTTGGATTTGTAAATGTCATATGTCAAATGTAAATGACATACAAAATGAAGATATAGGATGTTTAAGTAGTTTTTTGGATTCAGAAACACTTTGAAATGTAAATTCCATATGCTTACAGTATTTTGTTAACAGATGTAAACAATACATCCTTTGGAATATAAATTTACTTATTTAATGTCTTAATGCTTTGTCATTTTCTCTTTTTTTCTTTGTTAGCATCTTGTAATGTCTTAATGCTTTGTTAATGCATAATATATTGCAAATGATTATTTTATATCTTGCTTACCCATTTTTTTCATTTTCTGCAATTTTGGGTACTGCATGATATTAGGTGCTGTAATTTTGGTACTGCAGTCTATTTAATTTTTGCATATTCTTCATATTAATATTTAACATAACACATAACAACCCAAAAAACCATAATTCTTCATAACGAAACACTAATATCATATATTTCATTGCAAAATAACATACATTACATTTGATTAGCAATTTCTCTATTCTAACTACAAAAATGCCATTAGACATATAACTAACCACTATAAATACACCAACAAACCAAAATAGCTACCCATCCCATAGAGCGAAATCATTTTTTGCATTTGGAGGCTATAACAACTACAAATTCAGTGCTAACAAATCCAAGTACGATCTTCAATCATGTATTGCTCCTCCTTAGCTTCCCAACTTCAAACTCAACTTCACCTAGTATCTTTTTCAGTTTATTCATTTCAAGCCCCATCTCCTCTATACATTTATCACATCCATACTTTTGCAACCATTCCATATCATTTTTTTAGTTTACTTATTTCTGTAATGAGTCCATTGATAACTTCAACTGATCTTGTAGCAAATTCTATATCTTTCCACTCAAAGTATTCACATTTTCCTTCTCCTTGCATATAAAATCCCAGTACATCAATAAGCGATAACATCTAATCATAGCTAATAAATTGCAATCTTAATTGATTTTACCTCAAAATTAGGACATGTGAAGAATCTCCTTCCTGGATTATTCTTCATCCACGAAACCCATATTGGTGCCTTCAGAGGTTGGGGACAATACCAACACTGCTTCTCACGTCCACCATAGTCGAATTTAGGTTCATTAAACCCTGATAAAGAGCAAGATGACTAAGAAGAATGATAAGATGTTGACAAATTTAATGACATTTTCACTACTTAGAGGTTATCAGATTTCAATCGCAAATCTAGGGTTAACAGATGGAAAAATCACTCTTTTTTCTAACTGCCTCCTTAAGTAATGGTTTTTTTATTTTTCATTTCCATTATTATTATATTCTTAAAAAAGTTTTTTAATTAATTATTAGGTGCGTGTAGGTGACGTGCTCTAGTTGATCACATATAAGTTTTTTGTAATCAAGTAATGGTAAATTTTGTGCTTGATTGTCCCAAAAAAAAATGTAAAAAATGCCTATTTGAGCTCCCCTGCAGAAATTAAAGGGCCTATTTTGAACCTTATTCCTTTTAACTATGAAGTGTCTTTTCTATATTTAATTAAAGTTGCATTTGAAAATTGTGTTTAACTAATTTCTAATGGAATTTTTATTATTTCTGTTAAACTATGATTTAGAAATTTTTTTTTAAATTATAATTGCTAAGTTTTAAATTCTCTAAAACTAGTTTGTAGAACACATTCTAATCATAATACCAAATGAATATAAAATTTAACTTTACATAAAGAAGGTATCCCAACTATTTTTATTTTTAAAATTAAAATTAAAATTTAATGATTCTATGCTTTTAAAATATTTTTTATAAATATGAAAAATTAGAAAAATAATTCTTTAAAAATATTTTTTAATATTTGTTTTTTAAAATTAAAAAATATAAAATATAAAATTGCAAGAGATGGTAAAATAGATCGAGTTCAGCAAATTTCCATGAGGTCACTTTAGCGTCACTTTTTCTTTAGGTAATTTTGAACTAAGTGACTTTAGTTGCATCGAGTAGTATCAAGTTATTAAGTTAATTTGTATAAAAAAAATTTAGATTATTTTCATATCGTGAGCCGAATCGCTCATAATTTTTAATTTTTTAAAAAATTTTATTTTATTTTAAATATTTTAATAATTTAAATCGAGTCATTCAAATTGATTACAGATTAATTCAAAGATAAATTCATTTTGATTGACCCCTAAATTAAATTAGGGTTTAATTTGAAAATGTTTGAATTATTTTAAGCTCGAACTGTTTTAAATTTTTTGGGCTTCAGATTAGATTCGAATCTTTCTTGGGCTCCATTTGAACGGTTGGGGCTTCATCCCTCTTCCCTATTAATAACCGACGATTATGCACACTTCCAGCCTTTTCCGCTTTCCCGATAAAAAAATTAAAATGCCAATCAATCCCTAACAATTTTTTCAGGCGTTAACAGAGCAATAAATCAAATTTTATCAGCTCTGAGCTCTTCACTTCTCAAAAGTGTCCTATTCACAGGTATCATCGATTATTGGGGCTTGGAATTGTTCTCAGCTGCTATTATCAAATTGAGTATGCTCCCTCTACCTTAACCTTACTGAATCTTTTTTATTTTCTTTTTCAGATTTGTGTGATTTTAGATGAGGATTAAGCAAGAATTATCATTACTTTATTGATTTATTTTAATGAAAAGGAACTTGAATATGGGTTTAGCGTATATTAAATTTTATTTTGTTGCCAGTTAATTTTCAATCGTTCCCAGAGCTTTGAAGTCCTGAGTTAAAACTCTAACCCCCAGTTGAAGCCAAATTTGACTTTAATCGTGTCGAGAAAGTAATGCTATGAATATTGATAGGTAGATCTCTTGTATAACGGTGTTGTGGACGAACTATTCTATGGAAATAAGATTCTGGGTTTTTGTTGGAATTTACTTTTTTCATCCAGGAAATTTGTTAGTGTTTTTCCATCTGTTTGGGCCTTTCTTTTGCATCACTTGTTAATTTAAATGAATGCTTTTGAACTGCGATTTGGTGAGGACAATATTTTCCTGTTGCCTCTTTCAACCCACGATGTAGCATCTACAAATATTGCCACGTCACATTTAAAATTATACAATTTCTGAAATCAGTTCCAAAATTAGTGGGTTTTTCCAAAATCAGTGGGTTTTCAATTTTTAAATGCCATGTGGCTGTTTTTGGAGATGCCACATCGCTGGTTGAAGGAGTTGACAGCAGGAAATATTGTCCATTGGGTGATTCCTGCTCTACAAAATTGTCTCAGAAAGATCAGCTTAATGTGATATCTTGAGAATTATATTCATATGAACTTGGTCACAAAGTCTTTGAAATCATGTTACACATGTAGATGCTAGTTCTTTGTTTTAGAGTTTCCTTACTATGTGATTTGGGAGTCTAATCCTCACCCCACTCTCCATCCCTCTCTTTTATGTGTTATATATTGAGGGACAAAAAAAAAAAAACAGTATTCCTTACCGGAATATACTTGGTGGAGCATTTGTTATAGTGGAGTCAAACCCCATATAGTACCAAATCATTATCTAATTAATGTTAAATGATAAAAATCAGAAAATTAGTTTATTTATGTTGATTTGCTGAAATGTTCAAACCAGGGTTTGAATGTGACTTATATTGGAGTTTGTTATTATGAAAATCTGGTAGTTCTGAATAATATATGTCGGGATCTGGGAAGATTCCAACCATCTATTATTACTTGGACTGGGGCTTCCATGATAGGGTTTTTTTGTTTTCTATTTAAAAGCTAGGGAAATATGTAGATATTATAGATGGTTTTCTTTTATTAATTTCCTGGGAGGAATGTATTTCTAAGTTGTATGAATTGAATTACCATTTTTATTAACTAATTTTACGACTTTGATGGTAGATCAAAAAGATGCCAAAGGTGAAGACAAATCGCGTCAAGTACCCCGAGGGCTGGGAATTAATTGAGCCTACTCTACGTGAATTACAAGCAAAGATGAGAGAAGGTTAATGTTTTTCTGAGCATAGTATATTAACTGTTTTTTTCTCATTTGATTTGCTGAGCTTTGTAAACATGACATTGATACACATTTAATTGTTTGGACAGCTGAGAATGACCCCCATGATGGCAAGAGAAAATGCGAGGCCTTGTGGCCTATCTTTAAGATAGCACATCAAAAGAGCCGCTACATTTTTGACCTTTACCATCGGAGGAAGGAAATATCCAAGGAATTATATGAGTTCTGCTTGGAACAAGGCTATGCAGACCGTAATCTTATTGCAAAGTGGAAGAAGGTTAGTCTCTGTCACAAGTTACAACTCTGTTAATTTAAACTTCACCTGGAGTATATTGCAGTTTTTGAGGAAAAGAAAACATAGTGAATACAGTCTTGATGTTACTGGACAATAAGTACTCAAACAAATAACCTGGAGTTGTGTGATTAGTTACCAAAATTATGTTAAAAATGTGGAAGAAGATATTTCTATAAGAAATCAGATTCATTTGCTTTTATTGGTCTGATAAACAAAAATTCGATTCTGATACGATGAGATGATTTGGAATATAACCTTTGTTTGTGGATGAATTCCAGCCGGGGTATGAACGTCTCTGCTGCTTAAGATGCATGCAACCGCGGGACCACAACTTTGCTACTACATGCGTATGCCGGGTGCCAAAGAACTTGAGGGAGGAGAAGGTGATAGAGTGCGTCCATTGTGGTTGCAGGGGATGTGCAAGTGGAGATTGATTGGTCGTCTCTTCTGCCTTGCATGTGAGAGGTCCCTAGTTGCTTTGTACCCGGTCCTGTTGCTGAACTGTTAATGTAAATTAGACAATGATTTGGAAGCTGCAGAAACTGGCATTTGCCAGAGGGTGCTGTTTGGACTGTCATTACTTGTCGGCAGGTGGCAATTAGACATAATTTTAACTGTTAGTGGCGTGTCTAACTAATGCTTAATTCTTCCTAAAACAAATTGCACAGATTATTGGTGGTGGGCAGCTTAAAATAGTAATCTCGATTTCAGCTGATCAAAAAATAGGTAACTTTTTCTTAAATTTTTTTTTTCATCAGAATCATATAATATTTTTTAAAAAAATATGAAATCTAATTTTACTTGAAAAAAGTCATAACATTAGGACTAAATTTAGTCCTTCAAGTTTTTTAATTGAATCAAAATTAACCTTGAATCGAAAAATTAATAGAAAGATTAGAACGGAACAAAAAATTTATATATTGTGCACGCACGGTGTGTTATAAAAGTTATTTTAGTTCCATATATTTATAATTTATATTTTAAGTGTTATAAAAGTTATTTTACTTCCACATATTTATAATTTATATTTTAAAATAAATGAGTAATAAATAATTTTATCAATAGTATGTTCTATAGGCTTCACAATGATATTTTTTTATACATAAAATAAGTTTATAAATATGACAAAATAATTTTTTAAAGTTGAATAAAACAAAATTGAAATGTATACTGCAGGTGAATAAAACGAGGCTTGTCTCAATTCATTTAAGAGATATAGCCTCCTTGTTTAATTTGCGAGAAATTATGACAAGTAAACTATAAAGTTTTTCAATTAAATTTTAAGTGGATTATATTAGCATAATAATTTAAAATTTAAACTTAATTCACACCAAATCAAAATGAATCAAATTAATTAAAACTAAAAAATCGAATTGATTATTTGATTTGATTTAGTATGATTCATTTTCTTTTTAATGTCTATTCATGTTATAATTTCAATTTTTAAAGGATCAGAAATTTAGTTTGATTCTATCCTTTATCCCAAAAAAAAAAAAGTCTCAAAACTGCTTAGAAATTTCTTAGCCATGCAAGATAAAATTCCAACTTTTTTTTTGGTAAAAAAAAAAACTTGATAAAATTTCAAACTTGACCATTGATTTTGAGGACATAACATACCTTTGATTTTTGGATTACTATTAATAGTCAAACAAATTACAAGTACGTAATACACAGTGAATCCACTTGAAATGTGTAAATCTCTTCAATTTCCAATTCATTAAATGGTGTAATTGTGATTGATTGCTTTCATCTCCACGTATTATATAAATTTTTTTTTTTTTATCACAAAACAAGAATACATTAGAAATGATTGCTTAAAAGATTACAAAGTCTAGTCACCCAAGCAAAAGAAAGATTTCTTTATCCACCTAATTGGCTGGCTTATTGTCTCACCTGGGAATAAACTTGAAGAACACAAACTCAAACAGTGGGAGTCTTTCTCTTGTTTAATGTAAAAAAACTACCACACCCCAATGGATATTATTTAAGAAACTAGTGCACATATCAACGATGTATTTGTTTTGACAAAAAATAACAAAATTTTGAATGCCCATCTCATGAGCCAGTTGCATCGCCCAAGATCACTACTATAGCTTCAGCATTATCCCTCGAAGGCAGGACTTTGCAGCAAGAAATTTCATCCAGAAGCTTTCCATTGCTATCTCTAATTAGAGCAACAACTGCATATGTGAAGGAAGATGCCCTGGAACAATATGCAACAAATACATTAAAGGCATGTCCATTAAAAATCTGTCTAGCCAAATTGTTTCTCTAAACACTAGACCTGGACAAATAGGAACTGCATGCAAGTTTGGTTTTGAGTCTAAGAATTCAGCTGCAAGTTTGTCATCCTGTTTAACAATGAACACAAGATTACATGCCATATTTGAGAAAATACTACCATTTTGGGCCTTCCAAATGCACCATATCATAAAGAAAAATCTCTAAAAACTATAGGGTGATCCTCTTTGTTCCAAAGATTTTGACCTGCAGAATCCAATCCATCAAGGAAAACTCAACATTTACATGTGGAGAATATACTAAAGATGAGCGAAACCAAATCCTCCAAGATAAATCACAGTGCAAAAGAATATGAACAATGGTTTCAGACATCTGATAGTAGAATGAACATAAATCAGGAACATTCAGACCTCTGCTCCTTAAAACACTTCTAATTAGGAACTTGTTCCTAATGGCTCTCCATACAAAATTTTTCATTGTTAGTTGGAGTGTTATGCTCCAGAACCTCTTCCAAATTTGCATATTTATACCTTAAGAATTAGAAGAAAAAGCCTTATTGCCATTATAGACCATTAACCTTCCAAACATAATATATGTTGATTTAACTGTGTACATTCCAAACTTATTAAACATTCATCCATTCTATCTTGCAATATGGGGATTCCTAGAGGAGTGGTCTGGATAACTTCTAATTCCTGGCGAGTGATGTAATCTAGAATTCTATCATAATTCCATTCTCCATTTATGATAACATCACTGACCTTTAAACCTACCATGCTAAGAGGCTTGACGGAATAAAGCGTAAATCCCAAAAGTGTAGGGATCCAACGCTAGTCCTAGTCCTAGATAAAAGTGTTTCAACCATTATTTATTTACCTAATGCTCCCTCACTCTGTAAAGATCTTACTTTTAAGATGCTCCTCCAAACCCCAAGAAGGATGAGCCCTCAGTCTAGCATTGCAAAAATCATTACTAGGAAAATAAATAGCTTTTATAGTTTTTGCCCAAAGAGAATTAGGATATGCGATTAGCTTCCAAGCTTATTTCCCTAAGAGAGCTAAGTTGAATAAGTTGAAATCTCTGTACACCAAACCTCCTAAAAACTTACGAAGAGATAAAGATTTCCAACTAAGTTAATTTCCTAACTTCCACATCTTGATTCTTCCAAAATCTGCTAACAAGAGCCTGCAGCTTTCCACTAAGTGTTTTAGGAAGGAGGAAACATAACATGGGATAAGTGGGAAGGGCTATTAGGATAACTCTAATTATCATATCTCTATCTACAAAAGACAAAGCCTTCTGCATTTAATTACCCATTTTACTCCTAAACCTATCTAATATGCAATGGAAGGTGGTTCTCTTTCTGTTTCCCCATAAAGCTGGAATGCCTAGATACTTAATCCCTTCCTTCAATTCTACTACTTTCAAATGCTCTAGTATTTATCCCCCGATTTGCATAGGGATAGATTTACCAAACACCGCACTTGATTTGCTAAAATTAAACATACGTTCGAAAGCAAATTGAAACACCCCAAGAACATTTTTCACATTACTAGCCTCATTAAAGGTAACATGTAAGAAAAGGATAGAATCATCCACAAATGTCAAATGAGTAAGATAAGGGCATCTCAAGTGATCCTGACTTCTCTAATTAAATTTAGAGATATGGCTCTATGAATAACCTTAGAGAAATCATGCATAACATAAATAAAAAGATATAGAGAAAAGGGAATCACCCTCTCTCAATCCTCTAGCAGGTTTAAAGGTTAAAGTGGGTCTACCATTCACAATCACAGAGTATTGAACAAAGGTGATACTTTGCATGATTAAATGTATAGAGTCTCTACATAAACCTAACTTAAATAAACTAGTTTCTAAAAAACGCTGATGGACTCTATCATAAGCTTTTGTGATATCTAATTTAAGTGTCATCTTTGACTTATTGGAGGAGGTTGGTTTTTTTTATAGAATGCAAAAACTCATGCACCAATAAAATATTGTCTTGAATATGTTTGCTTGGTACAAAGGCAGTATTTTGGGCACATATCAAACTAGATAGCCAAGGCTTCAGTCTGTTTACTAGGAATTTTTATAACAGACATTACACAAACTAATAGGGTGATATTAGTAAATAAAAGTGGGGTTTGGCACTTTTGGGATTAACACAATGGAGGTTCAATTTACTTTCTTTAAGAAAAACCTATAATTGAAAAGTCATTTAACAGGATTAAATACCTCCACTTTGATGATGTTCCAACATTTATGAAAGAATAATACAAGGAAACCATTTGGTTCGGGAGCTTTGTATGTTCCCATGGAAAACACAACAAGCTCGACCTCCTCCACAGTCGCCTCCCTAAGCAAATGTTCATGCATAGCTTCAATAACAAGAGGTTTGAGAAAATCAAGGATCTGATCTTTCTCGTGGGTCTGCTCATTTGCATAAATTGCTTCAAAATGGCTCATCACCTCTTTCTTTAAACCATGCTGTGAGTCAATCTATAACCCATCTTCCATCTGCAGCATGACAACTTGGTTTCTTCTTTGCCTTTGGATTGACATGGAATGGAAGAATGTTATATTTTTATCCCCTTTTTGTAGCCACTGGATCATTGATCTCTGCTTTCAATACATCTGCTCTTCAATGCATAAATGCTTTAACTCATTAATCAGAGCCTCCTCTTTCTCTCTATCCCCCTTCTTGTTGTGATTGATGGCACTGAGCTCACCCTACTTCTCTTTGATTCTTTTTTTTTTTTTTTTTTTTCATTCCCAACCACCTTTCTATGCCATTTTTCAGCTTCATACCATACAAATTAAGCTTTAACTGGAGCACAATATGATGACCCTCAAAATTGCTAATCCCATGCATTCCTTATTATTTCCTTGTCGTCCTTTTCCACCACCCACTTGGCTTCAAATTAGAACATCCTCATAGATGACCTACTCATCTCCTCCAACTCTAATACTAATGGCCTATGATATAATCCTACCATATGCTCATGCCTGATGAAAGCATTTTAAAACAAAATCCTCCACTCCTTATTACTCAGCCCCTTATTCAGATGTTGCATTATGGTAGCTTGGCCAAAGCTCCTGTTAGACCATGTGAACTTAGGCCTATGAGCTAATAACTCCTCCAATTGGCAATTCCATTAACAATTATTCATGTTCTCTAGCATACTCTGAGATACCGGCCTATCACCTTCTTTGTCTCTGTTCAAGAAAATAACATCTAAGTCTCCAATAATTACTTATGGATCATCAACAAGCGGTTTTAGCAATCTAACCCCCTCTAGTACCACAATTCCGTTTTCTCTTCTTAGTTTTCCATTTAAAAAGGTAGAATACCACTCTTTATTATGCCCTACCCATGAGCATTTTGCATGACTCCAATTACTAGAGCTACTCAATATCTGCAAATGAATATCTCTATTCCATCATAAAGCTAAACCTTTCGATTTCCTGACTAGCTCAATACCTTAACCAAAATCAAATCCCAAACATTTCCTCCATCTATTTAACTCTACTAACTTTTGTTTTGTTTCAACGAAGAAGACCATTAAAGGGTGGTGCATTTTAACCAAGTGCCTCCTATGCTAAATTCTGAATCCTTGACAATTCCATCAGCATATTTGGATGAAGTGTTTATAATAGAATGAAATGATTATTAATGAAATAGAATGAATTGGTTTGGTTTGAAAAAAAAAGTGTTAAATTATATTTATATTTGAGATGATAGGAATGAAAAAGAATGATTTGAAATTAATTTTATTTGTTTGTACTGAAATGAAATGGAAGACTAACTTAAAATTGACAAAAATATCATTATACATATAAATATAATTTTCTTTTATTTTTTCATTTATCAAATTTTTAATATTAAAATAGAAATTTATTATTATTATTCAAAAATTATATTTTATTTTTATTCACAAAAAATGTAAACAATTAATTTTTTTATAATTTTTATATTGTGGATTCGGAAAAGAAGATAAAATGATCTTAAATTAAAGACAAATATGAAATTTTAGTGCCCAAATTTTCCAAATCCATGCTGGGGTGTTTGCATTTTAATGGTTTGGAAGGGTTTGGGGGGTTTACCAAACCCTTTCATTCTATTCCATTTCCTCCAACCTAAACATAAAATTTTTTTTTAAAATCAATTCAATCCATTCCATTTCATTCTATTATAAACACTCATCCAAACATAGGGCAAACCAAACAACACATGGATCTCTAGTGGCTTTAGGCGAGCCACCAACACCATCAGTCCCAAAGGAAATTCTCGAAGCACCCTCATTTCCCTCTCTTTGATGTACCTCCTCTTGCCCACTATCATTCCCCTTAGCCTCTTTGTTTAACCTTAGAATCTTGTTAGCTCTTATCGGTTGCCTTATCTTTTTTTTTCCTTAATAAAGATTCCAAAACTCTACTCTCCTAACTCTATTTTAAGTCTTGGTTACAATGCTTGACTAGGACTCCAGTTATGAAATTCACAAACTCAGACCTTTTCACCTGAGCATCATTCGATTAACTTAGCTATTCCCTCAACCTGTGGATCAGGCCTATTATCTCTTTTTAACATCTACGTTTTCCTTATGTATAGGCCCATTCTCTTGGATTGGCTAAGGCCTTGATTGAGATCCTCTTCCAGGCCCAAACTGATTTCTTTTTTATTCTTCCATTCTATTCTACTCCCTCGAGTATTCAACGGGCTAATTTTACACCTATCCTTGTCCAAAAAATACTCTCGACTTACTTCCTACATTGGGCACTATGAACAAACTTGACCTTTTCTCGAAAGGCTCATTTCCATGAAATCGTCCCTATAAAATGGCAAAATGTAACCTTGACAGGTTCCAGTGTAATGATGGAATTTTGCTGCAGAAGCCTTTCTCCCTATCCATTGCTAAAACTCATGTTATCCCCCATTGGAACCAAGGCAGAATAGTTAATATTAAGATTTGCATCTCCACGGCGCTGCTTCTTACACAAATCATGACTGTTTCTGTCACCTTGCAAGCCCAGAACTTCTTCTTTGCAATATTCCCTCATTTGGTCCATCAAAAACTAAAACCATGGCTTTGGCGATTTAATGGGACCCAAATGTACAGTACGTCTTAACCATATACCATATTTCAATTTGCCTAAATCCATCATCTCTTGAAATTTCTTCTTCTCATGCAAAGGACATGACCTTAGAACATGTCGAATCCGCCCACACAAGTA
Organism: Omphalea diandra; assembly: GCA_949677035.1. NCBI lineage: Eukaryota > Viridiplantae > Streptophyta > Magnoliopsida > Malpighiales > Euphorbiaceae > Omphalea > Omphalea diandra. The sequence continues at coordinate 56,379 of CATIWR010273384.1, forward strand.
GCAAAATTCTAGGAGCCAGTCACACTAAAACGATATCCAATCACTGTCCCTCCAACCTCTATTGTAGCCACTATCCTGCTACGGTCATTCCACCCTCACCCTTATTTTTATAAGAAAACACCTGTGAGCCATTGGATTTAATTTTTCATTTTGATGAATCCAGCAAACAAATAATTTGTAAAGCATTACTCAAATTGATTTGATCCTGTAGGAGGTTATGAATTTCAACCCAAAAAGAAGATATCACGAACTCTAACTATTTTAGAGCAATATTGACTAGCCATTCCATGAAAATTAATAAAGAATTTGATATCACCCAAGGGGCACCTTCCCACATGTTTTTTTTTTTTTTAAAATTTTCCTTAGACTCAAAGATAAAGACAAATATTTGCTTGTGTTTTTGAATTTGAAAATCTTTCAAGACTTTTGTTGAATTGATTTGAAAAGCCTTCTCGCCATTCCCCTATTAGTCATCCATTTGCCTGTTAAAACTCTATCTTGATGGAGACTATTTATATTTGGAGTAATTTTCAGTTGCAATACTTTTGTTTGTGCAGTGTAGTCTCTCAGTTCTTTGAACTAAGTTTTGAATCTCTAAATCCTTCTCATGAACTGCCTCTTTCAGGATGCAATAAATTTTCTAATGGCCAACCACTCAGTAAGAAAAGAGAAGTGTGATAATAAATAAGAATAGGACCCACTGAAATGGTTCTCCTTCTAACCCATGTTCCTCCAGATACTCATATTTTGGCTACTATAAAAACAGCTTATAAAAGAAGTTGCGTTAGTACTCTAATTGGGAAGATGGTAGCCCAAAACCGAGTATCTCTTAATAGAGGAGATGCAAGTCATCAACTTTTCACATATGAGATAATCATTATTTTTTGCGCTAATTATGCTTCCTGTAAAAAAAAAAAAAAATAAAGAAAAAAAAGAAATCAATCCTCAGCAGATATCATTAGTTCCAACGTCTCGAGGAACCCACTTAATGGTGCCTTTACTCACGCCACTTGAAATTTCTAGGAGGGATTTGTGCTTTGGTTATGGTATTCATGAGTGGTTGCATTCCTTCACCACATCATGGGCTTGTATCGTATAATAAATGGTGTAGCTGTGATTAGCTTCTTCCATCTCCATGTATTATTTCTACCACCACTTCTATCCATCAAATCAAAATCAAAATGATATATAGATATTATGTAAGCTCACATGCCATAATGATCAATCAAATGGCAAATTCTCAAATGATATGTAGTTGTTCTAATGTATGGACTTCAAACAAACCAAAATTCAATGTCGTTTACTCATATTATAAATATATATAATCTTTTAATATAGATTAAAATATTATAATTAATAAATATTAACTCAAGTGACAAAAAGTATATTTTTTTAAAAGAGTTTTAAATTCTTAAAAAAAATTTCATGAATTTACTAAATTCGACATAAATAATATTATTTAAATTGACTTAAAAACGAAATATATTGGGCAAATCTCAGAAAGAAATTCTTCAGAGAACAAATTAGTAAGGACAGATCGTGGATCAAAGAGCATTTCATTTGATTCTATCCCCCCTCTACAAATTAATCCTATATTCTAACTATTTATTGCCTTTTCATGAACACTCAATTTATTTATCATTTTCATTTTATAGCAATTTTGTCTCTTCTTTGAATTTGATTGTTATAAAAGGTATATTCTCGTCATCTCCTGATTAATCGTCAGGATTTATTTGGCCTTTGATGTGAATTAAGCAAAATAATTTACATTAAATTGTTGAATAAGTAATACGAATTTAAAGTATACTTTAATATTACACCATACGATTTTTTTTTTTGTCTAATATTCAAACAAATATATGGTCTCATATGGTTATATCATTTACTAAGGTAATTGTCAAATGGTTGTGATCCCTTAATACCCTTTCATTTGGAATGTAGGACAATAGAATTAAGGTCCATCATACAACACTAAAAAAAAAATAAATTTGTATGCTTCCATTTCTAGTGCTCAAATAATATAGACAGATAGCAATTGCTCAAGTTAGGAGCAAGTTTACTAACAACTAGTAGTATGTTAGTGCTTGGTGCGAAACATATTTATTTATATAATATAATGTCAAAAACAAAAAATATTTATAAATTTTTTAATAGTTATAAATTAAAATTAAACTATTAAGTTTTATAAATTTATCTAATTTTTAGATTTATGAATTATGAATATTAATTTCATATAAATAAAAATTGCTTTAAAATTAAAATAATATTTTATAATTTTAAAATAAGTATAGTATAAAAATTTATCTAGATATTTTTTTATATTATTTATTATATATAAATTATAACTAACTATTCAATTATATATATATATATATATATAAATTATAACTAACTATTTAATAATAAATAGTCAATATTTCATAATTATTTTAATCTTAATTATCATTAATATATAACAAAAAATAAAGATTCTAAAATTCTAAAAATTAAAAAAATATATAATAATGATTAATATAATTAGATAATATATCAGTAAAAAAAGGGCAAAAAAAGCATAGATCAGAAAAACAAAGATAGTAAATTTTTTTAATAAAAAAAGACTGAACTTCGTAATATGTTCTTATAGGTAGTTTTTTTAAAATCAAATCAGTTAATAAATGGGTCAGTTATTTACTTTTTAAATAGATTAGTTCGATTAATTTCATTAATTCAGTTTAATTAATTTAAGAACAAAGAAAATTTAAAAATATTATTAAAATAAGTCTAAAAATCATTAAAAAATATAATATAGTTAATACGAAAAAATTTAAAAACTAATTAATTATTTTATTAATCAGATTAAATTAGGTAGTAGGTATGTTATTAGATAATCATTAATTCACATGCGTATGAACTTTGCCTCGTCCACACAAATATATATGGTTTTGAGATTTTTAGGTTGCAATATTCTTGTCTTCTTGTATTTTTTATTTTTTTGGTCATAGTTTTGTTCTATTATTACTGTGCCAAAAAGTCAAAGAACTTATACTCTAAGAAAGAAGACGATCGAAGAGTCCTTTAGATACTTAACTACCGTATCAAGAGTTTGGCCCACTGCATACTGATCCCTTTGAGACAGAAGAGGATTCAAAGTAAGTGTTGTAAGATTACCATGTGATGTGATTAGATATTTCTGTAAAGCAATTAATGCACATCTTTTTTTTTAAAAAAAAAAAATATATATTATGCAACATCGTTTCTTAAATAAATTTATTTATGTTGAGTTTATTAAATTTATAAAAATTTATTTTGTCCTTAAAACAATAATCGATTTTCTCATCCTCTTTTTTCAATTTTTAATTTAAAATAATGATTGAAAAAAATTTATAATTTCATAAAATTATAAGATTTCCAATTTAAATAGGCAAATTCTCTTACATTTTTCCAATTTTTAATTTTATACGTCCAAACTATCAAAATATGAAGAAAAAACTTGAAGAACAAGGACAACTTCTCAAGGAAGTTAATTTTATTTATAATTTTTTTATTTTCAATTCAATGAAATTTTAAGTAATTTTATTAGTTTAATTTGTAACTTTCCTTTTTTAAAATTTTATGCCATAATTTTAACCTTTTTTTTTTAACCGTAGTGAATTAATTTAATTTGTAAGCTGAATATGTGTGTGCTTTTTATATATTTTCTCCTCTCTTGAATTTATACTCAAATTTTATGTATAAACAATTGCAAAGCATTTTCTTTGGAGAATGAACCTTATCGCAATTTTTTAATTGTTGGATCATTGCTTTTTGTAAATTGAATTGACTGTCACAGTTATAACTCCAATTTTAGAATAATCTTAGTAATTTAATGAATCCGTTGAATTAATTTTTCATTTTAATTATAATAATTATATTTCATACATTACTTATTACTTCATCCGTCATACCAAAATAATTTTCTTTCTTTTTATATAAATTAAAAATTATTTATATAGTTAAATTAATTAATTATATATATTTTATCAATATACCACATATTATCATTAAATAGATAAGTATGAATATTAATAAAGTATTTTATTAAAATTAATTATTTTTTAATAAATTTAAAAATAATAAAATATTTTATTGTAATTAATCACTCTTTAATAAAGTATTTTGAAATTAATCAATCCTTCACTGATAAGCATGAATATTTGGTGTTTTATGAATAATTAGATAGTTGTTCTAATTTTTAAATAGTTGATTACAAGAAAATAAATAAAAATATAAGAATATCTAAATAATTTAACACATGTTAAAAAAAAAAAAGTAAACTATTTTTATGAAACAACTAAAAAATGAATAATAGATTATTTTTGTGAGACTAACAGGTATATATTAATTAATTAATTGAGTTCAAGGAACAATTTTGCCTTGCTCAAAGGTTGTCCAACTGTCACAATGAATTATCCAAATAGATCTTAGTGAGATTTTTTATAGGTCATAGTTAGAATTAGTTATCGTTTGTTATTATAGAAAATATTCAATTTAAATTTGTTTTACTATTTTTTGGTATTTTTGTTTTTATTTTAAATTATTTGACAATTAGAAAAAAATATTTTAATAGAGGTGTTAAAATGAGTCATGACATGTGAATACAATTTGACCAAATATGTAAAATTAATTGGTTAGGATTGAGTTTTAATGAGTTTGTGTCATAAATGGATTGACTTATTTATGTCACAACTTGAAACAGATTGTGTAACAGATTGACACGCGAATCTATTATAACTCGTTTAGTTTTACATATTGTGTTAATTATATAATTTAATTATAATTTGTATAATTTATGTAATTTCAAGATTAAAATGATCATTTATATAAATATATAAACATTTTTTATGTATATATATTTAATGACAAGAATATAAATGATATTTATTTACAATTTTTACATATTTATGTTTATTCGTAAGAATATTTGAACTTGATATTAAAATAATCTTTATTTATATTTTTTTTTGATATTTATTTTGAACTTTGAAAATATATAATTATAGATAATATTTAAATTCATTTGAATAAAAATATAATACTTTTTAAGTTATAAAGTTATATAGGGTAAACGGATTGCATCGGATTTTATGACTCATATATATGGTTCAATTAACTAAACGGATTACATGCATCGTGTTCTGTAACCCGTTTAAATTTCGTGTCGTGTTACAATTGAGATATTCTAGCACGAGTAATAAACGGATCGTGTTCGTATTAATTTTAATCGTGCCACTTGAGTGAGTTAATACAATACAGACATAACTCTTTAATCTGTTTTGACATACCTGTTTTAATAAGAAATTTACACTTAGATTAATCTTTTTCAATTCAAACATCCAACAATGATCAAAATAAACAAGTACATCTTGAAAAGAGATTTTTAAAAGTTGATTCGAAAAACCTTTCAATAAATCCTGACCTACGACTCAAAATTTCAAATATCATCTCAATAATCCGATAAAATTCGAAGAGCCTATATGTTCAAGGGTCCTTATCAATTATAAGAGCATGCAATTTCTTAGAAAAAAAAAAAAAAAACGTTAAGAGCATGAGTAGATTTAATAGTAAATTCACACATTGTACGAAATTATTATAATAAAAAATTTTAAATAAATTTAATATTTATTTTTATTAAATAATTAGTTAATTAATTAAAAGATTAATTATTATTTCACTAAAGTCATTTTTAAGTATCTAAAATAATACAATAAATTTCTTAAAATTTGTGATTATGTATAGATGTAGTTGTAATAAATAATTATCCATTGATTCATATATCTGACATTATGTGGTATGATTTCAAAATAAAATTTATTAAATTTGAATGAAGTAATATCTTGACTTTATATTTAAAATTTTTATTTTTTAGATTTTCCTAATTTACTATTTAAAAATTATTTAGAATTTTTATTTTTCAGATTTTCTAATTTTCTATTCAAAAAATTTTTGTTATATGATCTTAGTTTTCTATTTATAATTTTTATTTTTCTATTAAAAATCATTTTTATATGACAATTAATTTTTTATTTAAAATTTTTTGATAAGATAATTTTCTATAACATAAATAAAATAATGACATGTGATTATTTTATATACAATTATTTGATAAATAATAATTAATTGTTTAAAATCAATTTTAAAATTAAAATTAATAATGTATATTGATTGATATAATAATTTTAGCTGTTGATTGGAGTATAATATAGCAAAAGATGCATTTTTATATGAAATATAATTTTTTTCTGGCACTTATTGCTTTTGGTAACTTGCTGAGTGGAATACTTAAAACAGTTACTTCATAATGCCAGTGGGTTTACTTATGACCATCTCTGCTTAGTTTAACTTGAGGTTCTGTATTTGTTTTATCAAAGTTAATATTTCTCACTGGTCAAATCAAGGTAAAAACGCATATCAAATACAATCAATTGCAATAATTAATTTTATTCAGTTTTCATTACAACAAGGATTCGCATTTTATGGTCATGAAGTATCAGAGCATTCAAGTAATCACGAAAATTTTCTTGAGTTGTTTGGGTTCATTGCTGATCATAACAAAATATTGATAAGATACCAAAATACTCGTAATCTAAGACTAATTGCTCTTGAAATACAAAAATATATTATAATTGTTCCAGCTATAATTACTAATATTGTTCGTAATAATCTTAGAGATGATTTATTTGCTATTTTTGATTGATGAATCGATGAACATATCAATTAATAAAGAGAAAATCACAGTTTGTTTTATATTATGTGAATAAAAAGGATACGTAATTAAATATTTTCTTGGTCTTCTTTACATTTCTAACACTAAAGCATCTTCATTAAAAATAGATTTAGAGTATTTATTTGAAAAATACATATCAAGTTTGTCAAGAAGACATGAGCAAAGTTATAATGAGCTAGTAATATGTAATGAAAATTTAATGGTGTTAAGCGTTTTTTTTTTTTTTTTTTTTTTTTCATGTGGTTAGATTGCTTCTATAGGAGCCACAATTATTAATTATTAGTAAGTTAGTATTTTACAATCCATATTGGGATAAATCTATATGTGATGCAACTTGCACTTTGACGAGATCAAATCGAGGACAATTGAGTCCTTATGCATCACCCATGCTACTAAGACAAGGGGTCATCTGCGTTTAAGAATTTGACTTTGAAAAAGAATGGATGCACATTTATATTCATTGTTTTGCTCACCAACTTTAATTAGCATTAAGAGCTGTTGGTAAAAAGCAAGTTGAAATAGCATTGCTTTTAATTTAATTTCTAATTTATCTAATATGGTTAGAAGTTCGTATAAATGCTAAGATATTCTTTGAGAAAGACAAGTTCGTAAAATTATAAAATCATAAGAAAGTAGTGAAATCTCTAGTGGACGTGACTTAAATCAAGAAACATCTTTTAAAAGGTGCCAGAGAAACCCATTGAGGCTCACGTTATACTAGGATTAATGACCATTTTTATCTTTGAGTTTGCATTTGAAACAATTTTGTCACTCATATTTTTTAAAGTTTTTTTACCCCTGAATTTATCTATTTGAAGTAATTTTGTCTCTTATATTTTATTTAAAACTCTTTTGCTCCTAATATTAATATAATTTAGTCATATTATAATTTTAGCAGAAAAAGTTCCTCCTCTTGATTCAGTTTTCAATGTCATTTTGATTTAAATAATTTATATCCATGTTAGTTAAATTAATTATCATGTCATAGAGGTTTAAAGGGAAAATAACACTATCTCTAATAATTGCAAATGTATCATATTATATTAATATTAGGGCAAAAAAGTTTTAAACAAAATGTGAGAATGAAAATTATTTCAAATAGATAAATTCAGAGGCAAAAAAATTTTAAATAAAATGTGAGGGATAAAATTGCTTCAAACCCATAAACCTAGGGGTAAAAGTGATAATTAATCCCATTATAATATCTTACTCAGATTGATCATTGTGATTTCTTCAGTAATTGATGTATTTGAAATTATAGAGATAATAGTATAGCCTCAACGCAAAGAGCTAACCATATACATTATTAAATTCAATCCGGCTTTTTGAAATTATGTTTAACTTACACTTAATGAAAAAATATTAGACATTACTAATAAATTGCCTCATGTATTACCAAAAAAAAAAAAAAAAAGATCAAGACATTATAAATATAATGTCATTAGTTAAAATCTCTAAGCAACAACTTCAAGCAACTAAAGACAATAAATGACATTGTTTATACATTTTATAATAAATACAACATTCTTACTCTAGATATGAATGGTATATTTGTTCTTCAAGAGCGATCAAAGTGAAAAGTTAGCAATTTTCAAATCTACATCATTTTCAAGTTGAATTATTTTATCAAATAATCAACATATAACTTCAAGAGCTTAATAATTGATGTACAGAGGTAAATACTGAGTTGGTACTTTGTATTATATGCCTAAACTCTATAAAACTTTTTTTTATTGCTTTTAATAAGCAAAAATTAATTCAGCTAGCTTAGTTTTATCCATATTAATTTTTTTCAAAAGAGTTGATGATGCATGATTACTATACTTGAGAATTATATTGTTGATATGCATTTAAATAATGAGATTTTAGAATTAAGGGAGACTAGAGATCTCTCTGAAAAATTAGTTAAAATAAGGAACTATTTTATGTATCCACTATAAAAAAAATACTGAAATAGCTATGGATTTAATGACAAATATTTTTCGTTACTAATTAATGATAGAATTCATTCAAAATAACGAGGGAATAAGGAAATCAACGATAGACTAAAATTACATAGCTAAATTCCTCACAAAATTCGCACCATTTTGGTAGCAAAAAGCTACCAACAAAATAGTGATGAAATATTCTATTGTTGAACTTAACGGTAAAATATTCTATTGTTAATTAGCGATGGCACTTGTTTGTTGCTAACTAGCAATAGATTGACGAGCACCTTAACTATCGCTACTTAGTGACTAATTATTTCATCACTAAATAGTAATCGAAAGTGTCGATTGCTAATTGTCAACCAACTTTCGACACGGTGTATCCATCGCTAATTTAGCAATAGACACTTGACCTTTACGGATGAAATTTTCTATTAGTAAGTGTTAAGTAAACCCTATTGTCGGCCCTTTCCCCTTCATTTTTTCTCCATTTTCCCTTTTTCCCTTTCCATACCTTCCCTTTTTTTCCTCTTTCCCGCTATCGCTGCCCCTTTCCCTTACCCCGACTTCTAGTCTCGCCACTTTTTCCTTCCCCTTGCTAGTATCCCTCCCTATCTTTCCTACTATCACTGCTCTCAAGTTCTGTCTCTCAGTCCCCCTCCCTCTTGAATTCTCTCTCTCTTTCTCTCTCTCTCTCTCTGTCTCTCTCTACCAAGTATGAACATTCATTATTTGTTATTAATTGTTGTTAATTAGTTTATGGTATTGACGTTTGATGTGAATATTAATTTTTTGTTGATGTGCAAATTAGAAGACAATTAATTTTAGTATATTAATTAGGAACTAGAAATTAATTTTATGAAATTAGAAAATTAATTTTATAATTAATTAGAAAATTAGAAAAAGATTTTTAGCATATCATTTTATTTTGTATATTAATTAGGAAATTATAAATTAATTAATTATTTTTTAATTAATTAAGAAATGAGAAATTAATTTTAGACTATTAATTATTTATTAATTAAGAAATTAAGAAATAATTGTAATTAATCTTTAGTATATTAATTAGGAATTAGGAAATTAATTTTAATTTATTAGAAAATTAGGAATTAATTTTTAGTTTATTAATTTATTTTGTATCTTAATTAGGAAATTAAAAATTAATTATTACTTTTATAACTAATTTTTATAATTAATTAGGAAATTAGAAAATAATTTTTAATATATTAAGTTAATTTTATATATTAATTAGGAAATTAAGAAATTATGAATTAATTGTAATTAATTAATTTTAGTATATTAATTTTTGATATGCAAGTTACAAAATTAATTTTTACTATGCAAATTAGGATAAAAATTAATTTTTGGTGTGGACATTAATTCTAATGATTGATTTAGTAATTAATCTTGTTAATTTTTAATTACTGAATGTTGTTTTATTTTAATTATTGAATGTTGGATTACTTTTTATTATTGAATATTATGTTATTTTTAATTGCGCAATGTTAGGTTATTTTGGTAATTATTATATAATTATTTTAATTTTTGAAAATTTAAAAAAATTAAGATGAAATTATATAAATATATAGAATATGTTAAATTTATGTACTTTTAGGTAACTTAACTTAATTTGTTGTATTAAATTGTGATGAATAGTTATGTTAGAAGTGCATTTATGCGCAAAATTATGTAGTATTAGGATTATGAGTGAAAATTCATTTGAAGTGCTTGTTTATTGCATGAATTTCATTTATAGACTTCAGATCAAGTTTTAGTAGGTTATAATTATACTGAAACTCTCGAAATTATATTAAAATATTAGGGTTAAATCTTAGACACTTATTTAATGAAGTATTTATAATAAATGTAAGCATTCACTAAATTATCTTATAGGACAGCTTGAAGATTGCATAGTTTGAATAAGTATTATGATGTGACATATATTAGTCTAATGTCTATGTGTGAATTGTTGTAGTATTATATTTGTTCTCCATGTGCATGAATTGTTATAGTATGATATTAGTTCTCCATGTGCATGGACTATGAAATAATATGTTTTAATTAAAATTGATGCAAAAAATTAGAGTCCTTCCTTTTATTGAGAAATAGCAAGGATACAAGATCATAGAGTTGGTTACCTAAATTTATTCATTTACTATTAATATATAATAATTATCTTTTTAATATCAAGTTATGATGTTTTTTTTTCTTTGTTTTAACATGCAATGTTGAGAAAAAAAGAAAAAGGTTCATTTACATGAGAAAAATTTCTATATTATGTTTATATAGCACTATAGATAGTATACTCTACATGATAGATGACAAGAAAATGTGAAAATTTTACAACTTCATTAATGATATGAGCCTTGTAAGAACCAAATTATTTGTGATTTTGTTATTCTAAAATAAGATGGTTCCTGATAGGTTTTTCTACCTAGTTTTGCTCAATCATATATTGGTTGAACATTTCTTGCCTTTAAGGTCATATATATGTTCGCTTTGGCCAATTGACTTCCAATTGTACTAGATTATATATTATATCAAGTTGTATTGAATTTTCTATATAAATGAGAGATTATATATATATATATATATATTGTTGGTTAAAAATATGATTTTATGAATAATTTTTGTAAATGATTATATAAAAAGGAGGCCCTAAATGCATTAGTGCTCTCTTTTCTTAGCGTGTAAACAAATTTGAAACATTATTTTTTAAAATAATTATCAAACGTATACAAGACAACTTTTCTTGTAAATTAAATGGAATATAAGCATATGATTGAAATAATAACTCAACAGTCGCATAAATATAAGACATAACTTGCAGAACACAATAAAATGTATTACACAATTTGTCGATTTTTCACTCTTTAGAATATGCAAGTATAATGTGATAACTCAGTTTAAAAGAAAAGAAAAAGGGTTACTTATGTCACTTTATGTCACTAACTTACATAATACTCAATGTTATATTTGTAAAATTCCCAATTATCATGCATCCAACATTTTCCAGCAGGGTCCCATTATATGAAATTCACTGAATACAATAAAGAGCTCAGAAATTAAAGCAGTGGTTCAGGCTACACATCAACTATCCAATTACCGGTTTCCATTAATTCTTGGTTTCCATTTAATTTTAAGAAAAATCCTAGTTCCAATTTCAATAGATAGAAAAGTTGTTGATAACCACCAACCACTGTGCTAGTCAAGACATGTGGGTTTGACGGGAGAATTTGGGTTTGAGTCCTTTTACGCCATTGAGACGTTTTTTAATATTAAATTTTTAATTTTTATATTTACTTATGATGTGCTCTAATCACTATATTTATTTTTTGTTAATAAACTAACTATTGTACTTAAAAGAAAAGTTGTTGATCTCAGTATACTTTATGATCTGATTTTCCAATGCTTAATGAGGGGGTAAACATTTTTCTGTCACTTTAATAGAAGTTTTATTTTTATTATAAAAAAGGGAGAAATATTTCATATGCATGTTTTATTGAACTTTTAATTAATAAAACAATCTATACTTTGCTTTGGTCACCCTTAACCTTGCCCCGTACATTTTGTATATATTTTCTGAAAAAAAAAAAAGGTGAAAATGCTAAAGGAAGGAAAGACGAAAAGAAATATATATCATTAACCACTGATTTTTTATTTAATTTTTCGTTTCCTTTTACTAAGAGGTGCTTCATTGATGTAGTTTTATTATATCCACTCTAGGATTTATTTTAATAAATTGTCATTGAGAAAAATTAAGAGTCTTTTTATTTCTTAATTTGTAAAAGATGTAGATATTTTTAGTTAACATTGATACTATTTAATAACAGGATAAAGACATAAATATCTAAAACTAAATTACTAATGATAAATTTACCTTAAGTATTTATAATTTCTAAAAAAATTGACTTGGATGAGATCTTGACAAATATACGTTCAATGTGTAATGAAGAACAAATCTCTATTCTTTAACAAACTCACATCTTCATCAATGCGTAGCGGATTTTCATCATTAATAAACTCACATCTTCATCAATGCGTAACGGATTTTCATCATTAATAAACTCGCATCTTCATCAAAGGCGACAATCAATGCATAACGAATTTGCAATCAAAAGGAAACAAATCATATTTGTAGTTGCAAAATTCTTCTCGAATCTTTCTCATTAGCTCATTGAGATATCAAACCAAAAAATACAGTACGCAACTTCTAGTTCCATAATCTTCTTTTTTGAGTTTCTTCATCTCTTCAAAAATCTTTTTTCAACTATATTTTAAAGTTATTGATCTATTGACACAACAAATAGAGTTCACAACTCCTTTTACAATTTTCTTCTTCAAAACATCTACAAAGAAAAAACTGACAAATCATCATCTCTATCATCATTTCTCCCAAACAGGTAAATATAACTAAGAAAAAACTTGAACAATAATTGTTTTCGCTTACATTTTTCATTTAAATATGTTTACATTTCAAAAAATAATAAACAATAATTGCTTCATTTAAATATGAGATAACAAAAATTTGCATTTATTTTTAATATTCTTTAGAATTAAATAATTATAAATTCTAAAGAAAAAATGTTTATAAATTGTTTATTATTTATTTATTTCATGTTTGTCTGAAATTATAATCTTTTCTTAATGACACTTTATATTCAAAAACTATAAATTATAATTATACAACTATTTGTGGTTTACTTTAAATCTATTTCTTTTTTTTTTTATCAAACATATATTTGTTGTTCAACATATTCTCATTCAACGATTGTAAAGTCTAAATAAAAAATCTTTATAAATTGTTTACTATTTGTTTATTTCATGTTTATTAGAAATTGTAATCATTTTTAAGATCATTTTGTATTCAAAACTTGTGAACTGTTATTACACAACTATTTATGATTTACTTTACATATATTTCTTGTTTATTATACATCTATCTATGGTTTGACATATTCTTTATTCAACAATTATAAATTCTAAATAAAAAATATTTATAAATTATTTACTATTTGTTTATTTCACATTTATCATAAATGATAATATGTTTTTAATATCATTATGTATTCACAAACTAAAAAATGTTTATATATTGTTTACAACTCATGGATTTCTCATTTATCATAAATGTCAAAGCTGCAAAATATTGACTAACACTTTATATCTAACTGACTTGTCATCTTTTATTCACTCTTTAACAAAAATGGATCCTATACCCACATTTATTCACTACAATGGTATTTAGCAAGAAGATTTGAAATATATCAACTTTGATGCAATTAGTTTTCTTATATCAGCAGATTGTAACTTCAACAGTCTGTTAATAATTGTTAGAGACCAAGATAAAGCCATACAAGAAGAAAGATGTTGGGATATAACATATCAAGTAAAAGATCTATACCTAACATTGAAGATACAAAATGACATAGATCTATAATTCTATTTGGAATTGAAAAAGAAGGAGACAAACTTCACAACGTACCCATTGTGCATCAATATTATTTAAAATGAAGCTTCTTTTTTCACATCAATAACTCTTAAAATCTATAGGCGTGAGACAATAATAACAACTACAAATACAGCTGGAAAGTCAACAAAAATGGATTTGACAAACAACATATGTGACTTCATTGACTTTGCAAATTATACAAGCAAGAAAATTTCACAAAGAGGCAACTCAAAGAACGAAGAAACAAAAATCAGTGATGAAAGCAATGAAATATAGGTAGAACAACAAAGAAGGAAATTGAAACTGGGCAAGTATACAAGGACAAAGACATTTTGATGTTAAACTTGAGTTTTTATGCAATAAGAAATAATTTACAATACAAAGTGTGAAAATTGTGTCATAGACATATTATATTTATTGTTTGGATGGAACCTGTAATTGGTATTCGAGAGTATCAAAACTTGGAAATACAAGTATGTTCAAGATTAGAAAACTCAACAACATTCACACTTGTTCTGTAGAAATCAGAATAAATGATCAAAGACAAGCTACTTAAAAAATTATCAGTGATTGCATCAAGATGAAGTTTATGAACAACAAGACTATTTACAGCCCTGTAGATATAATACAAGACATGAATACAATTCATGGAATAACTCTAAGCTACAAGAAAGCTTAGAGGTCAAAAGAAAAGTCACTAGAAAATTTATAAGGGAAACCAAAACCTTCATACCAAAAAATACCAAACTACTTATACATGGTTGAGAAAACGAACCTTGGATCTATTATTAACCTAAAAATAAAAGAGGATAACACATTTTTCTATTTGTTTATGACACTAGATGGTTCAATTAAAGGATGAAAATACTACAGTCTAGTATTGGTAGTGGATGAAACATTTTTAAAGGCATCATATGGAGGTATATTGTTATCTTCATGCACATAAGATAGAGATAACCACATTTTCCCCCTTGGTTTTATAATAGTTGATTCAAAGAATGATGCACCTTGGGAGTGGTTTTTCAGAAAACTGAAAACAACTTTTGAAGATAGAAAATGTGTATCATATCAGACAGACATTAAACTATAGAAAAGACAATTAAAAAGGTATGTACCACAATTACAACTAGTAACATGTTTACAATCAATTTACTTCGTGTTTACCTTCAGTTGATCTATATTTCAAGCAAGTCTCTACACAAGCAACACATGAAGTATGCATATACCATTTACTAAACAACTTGAAAACACACTTCAAGAAAGGCACAAAACAAATAAGAGATGCATTCTTTGCAGCAGCATAGGCTTACACAAAATAGCATTTTATGAAGGAGCTAGGAAAGATTGACAAGCAAATTAAACCATACCTAGAGAAGATTGGATACAATAAATGGTCTCGTTTGTATTATGCAAATAATAGATACTTCACCTTGACTTCAAATATTGTTGAATCATTGAATTCAACAAACAAAGCATCGAGAAAACTTTCAATAACAACTTTGCTAGAGTGCTTGCATTCTTTGGAACAAGAATGGTCACATTCAAACAAAAATATTGTTAAATCAACATTCATAAAAATGACTACAAAAACTGAAAAATGTCTCATTAAGAACTTCAACAATTTCATGACATTAATAATAGTATCCTAGCCATCTATACCACATATACATTTTCACTATAATTTTTGTCCTTCATCCTATATGATAAACATATAATAAATAAAAAATAAATATGCTTCATTAATATAACTCTGAATTCACTAATGAATTTCTCTATACTAGCAGGTCCAACCTGCAAATGAAGATTTGTACAAAATCAAAGACATTGGAGCAACATTCATAGTAGACATGAAAAAGAGAACTTGCACATGCACCAAGTTCCAAATGGAGGAACTGTCATGCAAACATGCATTTGCAATCTTGAAAAAATACAATCAAAATCCTTATACATACTGCTCAGATTTCTACAGTAAGTCCAACATGTTCACTACATATGATGCAATAATATATCCAATCGGAAATTCAAAAATGAATCAACATGAGATATACCAAATGAAATTAAAGAAATAAAAGTTCTCCCTTTAGAAGGTAAAGTGAAATTAGGAAGACCAAAGAAAAGAAGATATAAAGCTACACGGGATAATACAACCTATAACAAGTGTAGCAAATGTAGACTAATTGGAATTAACAGGAAGACATGTAGGAATCAATCAAGAAAATATGATAACCAACAAATCATTGAAATAATACACTTCCACAAATTTTTAAAAATATAAGCATACATATTCAATAATTGTAAAACTCTCCAAACATTTCTGAAAATTTGATAAAACAACACAGAAAAATGTTGATTTTTGATTTATAATATTTTTTACTTTCTGTTTATCATCATTGTTCACAACATTTAATTTGTGTGTGTGTGTGTGTGTATAACACTGTGAATTAGAATTATGAAGATGTTTATTTCATTTTTACAAAAATATTTTTTTCTAATATATGACAAGCAAAACTTTATTCCCTGGAATGTTATTTTATTCCAATAACAAAAAAAAAAAAAAACTTGCTCTACTCAAGATCATTTTAGGCAAATCTCACATTCATTCTCTATCAAAATATTAATTAATTTCCAAACAAACAATACTCAAGTTTGTATGAAAATTTAATAACATTCAAATTAATATTACACAAACCAATATATATAAAGTACCATCCAACTTACAAATAAATCCTATATAGTTGTTTATAAGCTAATTACAAATACAACAAAAAAAAAAAAAAAAGAAAAAAAAGTCCTATAAATTCACAAAACCATGTTGGATATCAATCTTTTGGTCATCACTTAGGGCTTCAGGATACTCATTTTCACTTTCAACATTGTTTTCTTCTTTAAACATGGCATGAAAATACAACAAGACAACAAGTGTCGCCCTATGAGCATCAACATCAAAACTTTTAACAAGAATTTATCTGCCATAAATCAAGTACTTAGCAAATGACACTACAAACACCTCACAATCACTAAAAACCAAAATAAGAAAAAGCCCAAATTATATATAAATATAATAGAAGATAAAAATAAAAAACAAATTACCTATCAGATTGAGAGGGTAAGTCCCTAATCAATTCAATATCGAATGGTGTTGTCAATGATTTTCCAACATAGAGACCGATATTAAAATCAATATCGTTCCTTGACTCATAAAACCCAACCTTCAATAGGAAATGTGGTAGCAAAATACTGTATGACATGAATCTTCCTACATAACTGCACTTAATTGGTTGTCTTCAATGAGTTATACAAAAAAATCCTTCTCTCCCTGAAACTGAGATTCTTTAAATCCAGTATTCATTAGGCAGACAAGTACAGGGAAGATGACAAAATCCACATCAGCCCACCATCGATTACAACAAATATGATACCCAAAAAGATAGTCAATAACAACATTATCAATACAAACAACATATAAGTTGTCATACCCTACCTTATATCTCTCGTACAACAATCTAATATAATCATCAAACATTAAATCAGTGGTTGTAAACTTTATTTTCTGCTTACTGTTGTACTTCCCCTTTTTCCTCAAATACTAAAATATAACATCCATATGTTGCCAATAAACAAAAAAAAAAAAAAGGATTGATATAAAATATAAACAAAGAAAAACATAAGAAAAGAAAATAAAAAATAAACATATAATAAACAAAATATCAACATATACCAACATATAAAAACTTCTATATCATTCCATACAAACATATAAAAAGGTCAACTAAAAATAAACATATAATAAACAAAAGATAAACATATAATAACATATAAAAGACTTCTAACTTATTCCATACCATTACATAACAAAGCCAACTAAAAGATAAACATATAATAAACCAAAGATAAACATATTAACACATAAAAAACTTGTATTCCATTCCATTATAACATATAATAAGTTAACAAAAGATAAATATATAATAAATCATAGATAAATATACATATCGTTAAGTTTACATACTGTCATTTGTAGAACAAGGAATGAAACCATGTTTTCTCACTAATAGTAGCAACACCCAAATCAAAAGTAGGCTCTATGAGATTTATTTTCTTTGAGTAGAATAAGTCATTGTGAAAAAATAACTTTTTAAAAAAATTAAAAAAAAAAAACAACAACTATGTAAAAGTTAAACAATTTTGATACAATGTACTACCTTTTAGTTTTTTTTCCTTCGAAACCCCTTTATCAACCTAAGACTCAAATTCATTCAATTTTCCATCATTAGACCAATAACCTAAGTTCTTATCCAAAGTATAAAAACTAAATAGAACTTGCTTTGTTTTTCCAACCTTTTGTTCTCTCTTCCTCCTCAACATTTTTCTAGAGTTAGACGACCCAAACTCATTCAGAAAAGGAGATCTATACAGACTTCTAGGTTTTAGAGACCTTTTCTTAAGAGGTGAGACATCAATAACAACCATTTTCACCACTTTTTTGCACCACTAACTGCAAAATAAGTAATAATTACCAAATAAAAAATTAATATAACATAATAATTCAAAAAAAATGAAATATGACACCAAAAAAATAATAAAAATAACAAAGAAAAAGACCTTAAAAGACTAACTCCTGAACAGCTTCTGTAGTAGCAGTAATAGTTATCTCTAACTCCTCTTGATCCAGCTCATCAATAAAAGAAGAAGATGACATGTCTTTCATATTAGTTTTATCAAACTTCCTCCCATCATCATCGGAAAAGCTAACTTCTCTTCTAACACTTTGCCCCACATTTTTGTCTTCCTTATTCATCTTACCATCATGATCATTTTTCTCGTTACCAGCATCTCCAAAGAGAGCTTGCTTGATTCACAGAAAAATTCGCAGTGGCATTCGCATCCTATGTTGCGACTGCAAATTTCATAATAGCAAATAAGAGAACCAAGTTTTCACCCTAGCACGTCAAATGTCCAAGACAACCGTTGGAATATCAAAAATAGCGAGGGCGAATCATATGTCAACCGCGACTTAAAAAAAGTGTTGTCTCCTCACCAAATAGAGGAATTTGTGGTCTCAGTCTCGTCCAAGAGGAAGTTCAATGGCGACCGTGACTTTTGAGTAGTTGGTTGAATACAACGATTATATTTCTTGGACAACCAATGGGTGGAGGACAAGTGGACTAGCCGTTAGTCATAGAACGAGATTCTCTGCCTCGATTTTCGGCTCCTAAGTGTAAATTGAAAAATTGCGACCGTAAAATGCCAGTATCGACCTCGACTTCCACTTGACAAACATTTAATGCAAAATCTGCCTAGCACAACTTGGAGATTTTGGGATAGTTTTTGAGTGCCGTCTTTTTGGTGGTTGTTAGTTATAAATACTCCACCAAACAGATGTAAATGTAAGAGAATTCTATTTATTGTAATCAAACTCTTGCTAATTTGCTACTCATTCTTCTTACTCTTCTTTATGTGTTATTGATTGTTTTGTGTGAGCATTAAACACCCTTGTTATTAGGTTGAAAGTTAGCCTAAGCTTTCAAAACTCTTATAAATGTTGTGTGTGAGTCTAGAAACACAAATTGTGAAAGGTTTTGTGTGAGCTTAAAAATACAAGTTGTAAGGATTATGTGTGAGCCATAAAACACAAATTGTATAAGTTAGGTGTGGCTTGAAAACACCAATTTATTTAAGTGAAATACCTAATTGTGAAGAATTAGGAAGTGAACGTAGGGTTTGTTAATACCTGAACCATTAAAAATGTCTTGTGTTTATTTTCTTTTCTTTTTCTCAACTCACTAAACATCTTACCTTTCTTATAAAATTTTCAATCTCCCACCAATTCAATCCCCCTTCTTGGTGCACTAGGCCAATAATATCTTTGTCATCAACCTAACTCTTTGACAAAAAACAATTTTCAATAGTTTGCTTGTTCACTTTTTTCTAATGACCAAAATACCTTTCCAAAAGTCCATCAGAAACCTCAGAGAATTTCAATTTATCACACTCACCTACACATTTTAGCCATGTAACAACAACAAACTATTTCAAGCCAAATCTCAGTATTTTCCCCTAACATAATGTCACAGCTCATCCAATTTTGGCTTCTTAACTTCCCATAAAAACAAAGGATGAATAAGTTGCACTAGTAACTTGAAATTTCCCAACTCAAAAAGCTTCCAAATACAACTCTCCCTAAACAAATTCAACTGGTTTTCCGTGATATACTCCTTCAAATTCTTAATCACCTTGTAATCAAAATGATTAGTAATTCTTATTGTAAAATATTCATCAGAATCGACCTTATACTTCATACCATGTAAGCAAAAATAACAAATCAACAAATAATAAATAAAAAATCAACACAAAGTAAACTACAATACTTCAAACTAACAAATCAATATCATAACAATAAAATTAAAACACAAATCAACAAATAATAAACAACAAAGTAACAGTACGACTCACTAAAAAAAAAGGAACATCAAAAATTGAACAAACAAAACAACGCAACTAATATACCACAAATCAACAAAACAAAAATAAAATCGACCACAAAATAAAACACAATAAGAAAAATAACTAAAAACAACATATAATAAATCAAAAAATTACAAAACTAACAAATCAACATCAAACCTAGAAAATAAACTACAAATCAACAAAATCGACCACAAAATCAAACACAATAAGAAAAATAACTAAAAACAACATATAATAAATCAAAAAATTATAAAACTAACAAATCAATATCAAACCTATAAAATAAGCCACAAATCAATAATACCTAAACAACAAAAATAATCATACAAGTAAATACAAAATAGAATAAAAAAACTTTAACAATAGACAAATCTAAAAAACAAAATAAATAAACTAGAAATCAATAACAAATAAACAAAAAAATAAAAATCAAAACAAAATAAAACCGAAATAATCTAAAAATTACATGTGGAATCGCAACAGGATCCTCAAAAATTGACACCTTATCAACTGCTTTTTCACCAACCAAATTGCTTATTTTGTCTCGATTTCTCAGTCCTAGGACTCTCTTCTTCGAATTCGTTGTCGTCAACAATCTTCCACTAGACAATTTCTTCTCAGAACTACCACTTTTTTCAACTTCCCCGTCGACTTCCTATTGTCTTCCACGCGTTGCTTCGATGGAGATTTACTTGCAAAATATTCCCTTCGACCTTTTATGCTTCGTTTCAATGGAGATTTACTTTTACCAGATTTTTTACCCATTGCAACACTTTTCCACATGCCTTTAAACCTCTCAAATTTAGGGTTTACTAACTTTCTTAAAATTCTTGAATTACTATTAATCACAACAGACTTATTAGAAGATGAAGAGAATACCATACCAAATGATAATAAATATGGAAACGTTACAATATTAATTCAACATGTCTTCAAGAAAAAATAGCTAATCGTGATAGTGTGTGTAAACCAAAATGGGAATGCTAGTGAGATTATATGTTAACGTGATAATGGTGGAAAGAAGAACGATGCAATAGAGTGACTAGTACAATAACCGTAAAAATATAAAGAAAAAACAAAACAACGTAAAAAAGTAAATATGCATATATCGAATTGTCATTCTAATAAATGTATGATATAAATATCTTTAGAAAATAAAAAAGGTGCTCCATGTCATTATCCCTTTAACAATTCCAATTAAAAAACACTTTTTAGTTACTTTTCATTAATGATATAATTTTATGAATAATATATATATATATATATATAGAGAGAGAGAGAGAGACTATCTTTTACATTAGCTTTAATATAACATTTGTTTTAGAGTCTGTTTATTCTACTTGTTATGAATAGCTATAATTCTATTGATTACTATTTGTATATATAACTAAAACTCAAGAATATATTTGTTTTTTATTAGTAAAAATATTATTAATTAATAAAAAGTTCTAAAGATATATCTTTTTTACTAAAATTGTTAGATTGTTTATCAACTCACGTTTTAAATTAAAACGGATATACTAAGTAAATATATATTGTGCAATTTTCACAAATTGAAAGTAATATAGCCCCAAGAAAGAAAAATAGACACCATATTAATATTATTTTGTTTAATAATAATAATTTATTTATTAATTATTTAAATTTTATTGCTATTACTTATATTTAATTTATTATTTAATTTTTTAATAAAATCACTTTATATTCATGATTAATGTTTAATGTATATATTATAAATATATATATATTTAAAAATACTTAATGGATGGTTATATATTATTTATTTTAAAATCTAAAATATGAAATATATTTATTTATTTTATTTAAAATTTACACCTATATTAATAATTATATTAATAATTAATAATAATAATAAATTTATCAAATATTTATTTTAATATCAATCAATAATTAACTATGACTAATCAATAATTAATAACTAACAATCAATAACAAGTAAACGAAACAAACTTTACGTGAGTTTATTATTTTTTAATTACTTTTTTGGATTTAATTCTAAGAGTCTACATCCAAAAAGAAATAATAAAATCAGAAACTTTTCAAATCATTATTTAGATTCACTAGGCATAATTTTTGAAGTGTTATGATATCTTATATTATTTTAGATAGAGAACTTTATAAAAATTGATATAATATTTTGAAAATAATAAATTATTAAGGAATTTTAAAAAATGCATTTTAAAAATTTTTATCTTAATTTTTATTTTATATCAATAAAGTACATGTATTTTGCATTTATTTGTAATGTTATTTTTTGACAAGATTCTTCAACTTTTTAACCTAAATAGGTCCTTTAATTTTTTTTAATTTTTTAATTAGATCTAAATTAATTTTTAGTCTCAAAAGACTAATACTTTTATTTTTAATCTATTTATAGATAATTTTTGCCAAGCAACATAAAATTTGATTTTTCAGATTGTTATTAATCAAAATAATTTATAATTTTTAAATAATAAAAATGAATTTCTATTTTTAAGAAGCATGAGAAAAATAATTTAAATCACTCAAATTTTCTAGTCTAAAAATATTCTGTCTTCAATTCAAATAATACTATATTTCTTTTAATTTGTTAAGAAAAAAAATATAATTTCATTCTCTTTATTTATTAAATACTTAATATTTAATCATTCTCATCAATTAATTCAAACAGTATAAATTTATAATTTAAGTATTACCATATATACACTATTATCGTATAGATGTAGATAAATTATACTATATATTCCAAAAATAAGAAGAGTACGTATTTTTGCTTATAAAATTATTACAATTTATGAAATTCATATAGAAATTTCACCTATTTAATATTTTTAAAGATGAATAAGAATAAATTTAGTTATAAATTTTGTAAACAATTAACTATATAATTCATAAAAAAAAATTAAGTGTTTCTTTTGTAAATTATTTAAATCTGTAAAATTCATGTAGATATTCCATATGTTTCAATATTTTTGAGAGGAAAAAGATTATGATTTAGTTACAAATTTCATAATATTAAAACTGTTAAACTCAAATAAATACATTTTAATTATGAAATTGAAAACTAATTGATTTTTTAAAATAAAATAATATTAAAATTTAAAATATTGTAATAAAAATTTAACTAACATTTTTGTAAAAGAAAAATTAAAAACTCTCATCAAAGTTATAAAAAAGTTAAAGAAATTATAAAAATTTATAAAAATAAATATATATTTATATTTATTAAAATAAGAATAGATAAACTAGTAAAAAAATAATAAGACAATGGATTACCACCGGCAATCATAGCCTCAAAGCAATTTCGAGGGACAGGTAAAGAGAGAAGGCAGGGTAGGGTGTTTTGATACCTAGCTGCCTATAATTCTACTTGGAAGCGTGAAAAACTCAATTATACATGGACTGGGCAAGTATAATAGTTGTAGATTTTCTTTGAGAGAAATATAATAGTTGTAGTTTTCATTTTATATAAAAATAATGATTGGTGTAGATAAAAGTTAAATCAATAGTAAATATAGTTCTTTGATCATATTTATTTATCTTTTTACTATAATATAAAATTTCACTGGATAAATATGAAAATAAATGAAAATATTAAAAAATGAATGAACAATCATAATATTATGTATTTTAAAAATTAAAATGAAATATAATTTAATATAATTAATATTACAATAAAAAGTGAATAAAAATATATAAATTAAATCAAGAAAATATAAAAATTATGTACTAAATTTGAGAAGAAAAAATAAAATGCCAAATACATCCTAAAGTGTTATGACATTGTAGAGACAACATGGAACTTAGAGTTTATAGTTTTTTATTTAATTCAAATTTGTCTAAAAAATAACTTAATTCAAACTCAAAAAAATTTAAAATAATTTAAAAATTTTTTAGTTAAATTCAGTCTGACCATAAATTGACTTAAATAACATAACTTAAATCGTTAAAATTTTTAAAGTTTATTTAAAATTAAAGTAATATTTTTATTTTAAAAATTAAATTATAAATAAATTGATCTGAAATTTAAAAATAATTAAAATTTTTTATATGTTTTTAATCTGATGATTTAATCATACCACAATTACCAAAATTTAAAGTAATTTAACTAAATTTCTTTAAAAAATATAAAATTAACTCAATTTAAAATTAATTAATATGAATTAATTTAATGTAGCCTGACACATTAGGCACTCTAGTACAGAGACTTTTGCATGATAGAGGGCACACTACTTAAAT
>CATIWR010273388.1:0-18958 GCA_949677035.1 Omphalea diandra
ATATATATATATATATATATATATATATATATATATATATATATATATATATATATATATATATATGTATATCAATTTCTATATGTGGGCTTCATGTTTCTTTCTGCTGGCATATGAAGAACATATATATATATAGTTTGGCAGACCAAACATGAACGCGCGAAACTCTACACACATAAATTCGATAATAATTAAGTAAATTACTTTTCTTGCAAGGCTTATTGTATTCCAAGATTTTTTTTTTAAAAATTTTTATCAATTATAAGTCATGTCATACTCATCATCTTGGCACAAGTAGTGGCAGTGCATGCACATCTCTTTTTTTTTTAATTATCATATAGTTTTAATTACTATTTATACGTAACATTATCCAAACTTTCATAGGGGCATTTGAATTCCATGTCCAAGATGCGCCCCTAAGAAAGGTATTGTTTTTCCACCTGATTGGTTTTGCATAGTTTTTTACCGTATAATACAATATATTAATTTATTTTTTATAATACAATAAATTAATTTATTTTTTAGAGTAACATTCAATATCGTAGAGTCATTAATTTGCGCTGTCAAAGTTGAAGCTCCAGTTATATTCTGTTATTTCAAAAAAGAAAAAAAAAAAAAGAATTACAAGCCAATTAGTCATTTTCCTAGTGTCCCAATAATATCTGCTATTATTGAAATTGAAAGTGCATGCAAATATTGCAGATATCAGAAATACCATACCAAGTGTAACTATGTACTATGATAAGAAAAACTTCCCTTAGATGTGACAAAATAGTATTATTGCAAATCATCATGACTATATATGCCAATTGTCATTGGCATGATGTTCACACCAGCTTCTTTTATTATTATATGAATTTCTTGATTGTTAATAATTTTAAGAGTGTATCTGATATAAATAAAGTCCATCGGTACTATAGAAGAGACTTGTAATTATTTTTTCTGTTTATTTTGATGGAAGAATTTTTTTTAAAAAAAAAGAATTTCATCAATTTTTTCGTTTTTAATTGAATTATTATTATGATGTGAATCCCCAATTGTACTAAAAACATGTGCTTCAACTATTAAGTTGCTAATGGGATGAAAACTTGAGATTAAAATAAAACAAGGATTAGAAGGGAAATAGATGATAGAGATTATTTAAATTAATTATCAAGTGGTTATAAAAATAAAGTTTTCAGACAAGGAAAGGAAACCCAAGTTTGTGTCTTAGTATTTGACTAAAACAAAATCTCATTCAAGTCAATATTTTTAGTAAACTTTATTTGCAACTTGCAGTAGGGCGGCTTATCCATAGAACTCAAATCTAATCAGGTTAACAGAGACATTACTTAGAACCACTCAGATGCGAGGTTGCTTGGTGTAATGTGTAGATCCATAATTAATAATTTTTACTAACTTATAATTACTCCTTTACCCTACTTGGGAAAATTATGTAGAGAGAAAAAAAAAATAAAAAGGAAAAATAAATTTTATTTTTTTATTTATTGTTTCTTCTTTTGTTTGGATAAAAAAGGAGTAAAGAAAATAAATTTTTATTTTCTCTACTCATGTTTGGATAAAAAAAGGGAGGAAAGAAAATTATTATCCCATATATTTTCTATTTTATATTTTATTTAAGGAAATAAATAATATCTTCTTACTAAAATAAATTAGAAAGAACAAAAAAAAATTAAACAAGAAAAAATATATCAATATTAAACATAATAAAGTCACTACTTTCAAAATTATAATTATCCAATTTTTCACATTAACTAAACACTAATACATATAATTCTAATAAATATTATCATACATTTATATTAAATATCAATTCACGCAATAATCTACCGACACTTAATCTTTTTTATAGGTAGAATTGTCAATTTACAAAAATTACCTTTAATCTCTCATATTCTCTCTATTTTGAAGAAAAAATAATAAAGATAAAATGTCATTTATTTTTTTTTCCCTCATTTTTGTCTCTTTGTTAAACTGGAGAAAATTTCATTCCTCTCTTATTTTAGAATGCACAAAAAGTCGGTCAATCTAAATAGTTAAGAAATTTGTTCCTTTCTCAAGTGGCTGGATTCCCTTTTTTAAGGCCAACACTCAAGAAAATAAGTATCTCCAAATGTACCGCATCAAAAACAATATTTTTAAGATTGTTTAGCGAAGAATTTGTCAAGTACCAACATTTCGAAAGAAAGACAATAAAATATTAAATTCTGAAACTTTTACCATATAATTCAAAAAAAAAAAAAAAAAGTTAGAGGCAAAGACTATCTAATAGCAAACATTGATTTAAATCTCGCCCATCATCTTGATGAATATAACGTTACAAACTCAAACCTCAAGACTAATTAATTAACCACAAATTAAAAGTTCCAATTATCCCATTTGCACTTCAATTAATTGAACTAATTTACCTGTGATATTATGGATATTTCTCAAATTAAAACAACACTTTCTTCATTCAGTGAAAAACACATTATTCACGTTGAAATAAGATACTTGAAAATGGGGAAAGAAAAATTCTGGACATTAGTTTGTCCTTATCAAACCTACCTTCATGAATGATGTAGCAAGTGCACCAATTTATTTGAATTTTGAAAAGTTGCTTACATCATAAGAAGAAAATAATTTTAAAATCTTATTTTTTTTTCAATTTAATATATTAGTATTTAGTTTTCTGTTCTTACCTTCACTTATATGCTATCAATTATGTACCTTTTATTATATACAATGTGAATTTCAATGCCAAAAATTTGAATAAAGAACAGCCGTTATTCACACAGGGTAACATAGGTACTAAACAATAGTCCTAAATTTGTAGGTTCTTATGATGGTGAAGTAGAAATTTTGAGCTCGTTCGGAACCACGCTAGTAGACCATTATGTAGTTTCAATGGCGATTCTGAATATGAGCGCTTGTGCGTGACAATGTGAATATTTAATTTAAGCATGTGTTTGTGTGTGTGATAATTTAATATTTAATTTTATGATTAAAGATTTTGAATATAAATTTCAATATGAGTCGAATTAACAAAGAAAATGTAATATTTTTAATTTAATTGACAGTAACTAACATGAGTTTAATTTGTGAATCTCACATAAATGTTTATGAAGAAAAATAATGAATAAATTCCGGTGGAATTCAAATGTGTTCTACATACGCGATTTGATTCAGTTTATTGATCTAGGGGAATTTAAATAAGACACGTCTGGATGATGAAGATGAAGAGGTAACGGTCCATTGGGGCAATTATCTGAAAACAATTTTGTTCTATACTCCATGGCAATGGCGACACAACCACTATTTTACATTTTTGTTCTTGATTGAATAATATGACATTTTGACTTGTATAACCAGTAGACGAGAAGGGAAGGACTTTGCCAGCAGAAGTCATTTCACCGACGCACGAAAATGGGGCAAATCAAAACTGTATTAAACTATAGTAATAAGCGTAGAAGTTAATTAAAGACCCATTTGGACAATTATACATACAGGTCTATTTGATTCAACCGTCGCAGCAGACTGTTGGCTATTACCGGATGACAGCCAACGATTAGCTATTAGCAGCTGGGTAATTTTATCCTTTTTCTCCCATGTGCTATTATAGATAAATGATAGTTATTTTGAATTCTCATACTTGAATAATAAAGAGTGATATATATTTAATTATTTTATATGTGTCACTCATCTATAAATATATTAACTCTTAATATTTACTAAAGGATGCCTTCCAACCAAACTCTAATTCTAGAATATGATTTCAATTTTTTTTTATTAATAAAAAAAAAATCTAAGTTTTTCATGATATCTTTATGGTTGAATAACTTAAATTTTATTGAAATTGATTTCTATTTAAATTTTTACGATAACTATCAAATTTTATTTAATTGTTGAAGAAATAAAGTTGAAATTTTAATTTGTTTGAAGTCCTACAATTCATTTCAGATTTCATTTTCAAGTGTAAATTAAACATGTCATTCGAATTTGCGATAAGCGTTCACGAAAGCATCAAGCGAGAAATTTCTGATTGGTCTGTTGGATGTTCAATTGATAATTTGAAAAGCTTTCTTACAAGTCTAGAAATGGTTCAAGGAGAGTTTTCGACTGAACGTGCGGGGAAAGTGCCTCCTACAAATGAAACTCAGAAAGAAACTTTAGTCCCTGCATTGTTCCGAGTCCAATCCAAATATATTTATTCATATCAGAATTAATAAATTCACAAAATATTACCTTTCCATAATCTTCTAATAAATTTCAACTTAAAAATCTTTATCACTTTAAACTAATATTTACTGATAATTTGTCTATCTATCAGTGACAATTTTCTTTTATTGGATGAATAAACATTTATCTCGTAGCATAAGAGAGAAAATATTCAAACCTAACATCTCGATTTCTATTTAATAATTATTTTAAAAAACAATGGTGTTCCCCATGCTCCAATCCGTATACAATGGCAGAAGGCAAACTTAATAATACAAGTCAGCTACCTTCTAATGTTGGGTCTCAATACATCGGATCCCATCCTGCCGACGAACTATTTTGTGCAGAATCAGATCGCAGTTGGCAATTGGTCTGTCAGCTTCTGCTACAAGTCAAAAGTTAGAAATTTGGGGTTTAACAGTTCTAAAGTGTTAAGGATATATTTAATTGCAAATATCATTAATAAAATGCAAATTAATGCAACTTCCCAAGTGACGTAAAGCCAAGCATTTGAGAAGTGATGAGAAACACTAATCACAACTACTACAGCAAATCCAAGGATTAGTCAACCATCAAGGCACATGTTTATTCCACCGTATTCACACCAAACTCTTGTCGATAATTAAATCCAGACTAGTAAAGCAGACGCCGAAAGCCTTTCACTTTCTAGGCAATCTTTAACAATGAAAAGAAAAAGAAATGCAAATTGTAAATTCCGTCTGAATTGGAAGGCCAGAACCACCTCTCTCTTATATTGTACTCGAATCCACTAATTAATCTTTGGTCCATTGTTTAAATTAAAGAGAGAGATCAACATTTCATCCATACAAACAAGCAAATAAATTAGGACAAAAGAGAACAGCAGCCATCTTATTGCGAGAGAGAAAATGAAATTTTTTACTCTACACACTAATGGAAGTCTTGAAAGAGAGAGAGACAGGACGTCAGCATCTCTAGCTCTCATACTCAGTGTTTGGCTCAACGGTGGGAGATATGGGAGCATCCAACTTTGAAAGAACTTCAGGTACACCAGTAGCATCCCGTATAATCTGTCGGGACAAAGGACAATAATTTTGATGTCATTACGTGGACCTCTCCTGGTGATATTCATACAGAAAAGTCTAAAAGCAAGCTACTGTTTTTTTCTGATCATCATTTACTTTCACAAATGGGTGATAGGCTAAAGCGCACATTCCTTAACATTGACAATGAGGATAAGGGTGATAATACTCTTGCTGACTGTGTGAGAAGCAGATCTACCAATGCTGTGTCTAATATGGTCACAAGAAATTGAGGAGAAACTTGTAATAGATCAAGGTTAATGGGGTAAATTTAATGTTCCTACACAGATAAATAAAAGTAAGATAATTGGAACAAGCTCAGAAAATGGCATTTAGTGCATACCAATTATTTAGTTTATACTACTCTTCTAGCAATAAGTATATCAAGTGCTACTAACCAACTCATCTTGGCAGTGTTCCACCGATGGTCTCGGGTATGCCCGGGAATGCATTGAATCAAACTGTATTACAGAATGAATTTTTGAAATTTGTCTCTACCCAAGCCCTAATAGATTTATGTATCTAATTCATATCTTTTTGAAATTTGTCTCTACCCAAGCCCTAATAGATGTAGGTATCTAATTCATATCTATGACCAACCTTTTCAAAAATTAGAAATAGAAAAAGATTTTTAAGTTTTACAAATGCCATTTAGTGCATAAAAGCATAACTATTTGACACAAGCATAACCTTTATAGCTATAAAAAATTATTTAAGAAAAGAAACAGCATGTGAACTAACAGAACGTAATAATTTGTATTGTCGTATGTGTATAGAAGTCTTTCATTTATCAATATATATACATATAAACACAAAATCACACATACAGAAAAGAAGAAATTATTGGAAGGAAAATATAAAACAGACATATATTACATCCCACAAGAGAAATTTTTTATTGATCATAAATAATAGTCATACCAATATGTTATATTTAATTTCTAATTGGACATGAACTTGAATCAAATTAAAATTGATTTACATTTGAATTTGTTCATAAATTCATGAATGGATTTATGTTCTACTCATATAAACAAACGGCAGCTTTTTTACCATATTCAAATAAACTGATAGATCAGAGTAAAATCAGATTCCAACTGAAATCCAATCCATTGACAGCTTTAGTTTCAAGTACATAATTTGAACATATAAGCTGTTGTGAACCCAGGTGAATTATGGCATTCAGTTCATGATAGCATCACAAATTACTGACATTATTTATTAGTATTCTGCTAGAATTCTAAGGTTGCCTTTGTACACTATCATGTAAGGAATAAGGATCATAGGCGCACTTGATATTTTTCATCTCTAATTCCTTTCATAATGAAATGCAAAATGCTATTCAAGAAGTATTAGTACAACAAAATCCAAATGACAGATAGTATTGTATACAATTTTTACCTAATTCTGCAATGAGACCACTCAGATAAAAATTTAAGGGTAGCATGGTATTGTTATCTCAAAAAATAGTAGAATACTTACAAGTATCTCCTCATCAAGATAAGAAATCATAAAGAGTCTCTGGAAAGAACTAGCTGCAAGCATTAACAAGGGGAAAAAAATTAGCCTGAATATATAATAATTTCTCAAGCATCTTTGAAAAAGTACCATAAACATTATTGGGTATTCAAATTATTTAATTAATAGATACGTGAGGAGGGTAAAAGTGGCTATCATAAAATGACCACTACTTTTTTAACACCGTCATCCCGTGAAAGCCTAAACAACTATAATAAGATGGCAATTGTACAAAGAGAGTGGGATGTTGTGATGTCAATTAGCACTTTATGCCAAATAGCTCAAAAAAAAAATTGCATATTCAACAATGGAGAGTACAGGATTCCTAGTGAAAAACAACAAAGATGTCTATGGTATAAACACTTCCAGTACCTCCAGACAACTTTATAAAGAATAATGAAGAGAGTATAAATGAACAAGCCATAACTAAAAGGCGACATCCATAAATGTCTAAGAAAATAGCAGTAAAGGGTGAAGTTATCAGGCAAGGAAATAGGGCACATAGGATGATAGGCAGCAGAACAATGAAGTAACATATATAATAAATTATTTCAAAAGTAACTAAAAGGGGGTCAGTTGGAGTGAAAACCTATCATCAATGGCATGAGGGCAACATACTGGAGCTTTTTGGAAAAAATTATGGTTAGGAAAGAGATTATCCAAACCAAGATGTCAAAGAAATGATACAAGCATATCAAAATACCCTGTTTCCCATTACTTGAAGGAAGGGGAAGTAAATCAGAAGGTCTGAACCCTTGAATGCTCGCTCTATGAGGCATAAACACTACCCAGATATATCAAAATACTTACATAAAGGAACTCTTAGCCCACTGGAAACAGCATCCCTGATAGGAACCGGAAGTTGTTGTATGGTGCTAACAGCCTGACCAAGGGCACCTTTTAGCTGTGCAGGTACAGTTTCTTCAATGATTGTTGGTGTCTCAAGAACTCCTTCAATATATTCCTCTTTCATTCTAAGAGGTCCCTCCACTGATAACTTGGAGGTCAGAATAAATTTGCTTTCTATCTGCGTTCAACCAGAAAATATATATATATATATATATATATATATATATATATATACATATCATACTACAGCTCAAAAACCTAGAGTACAAGCATAGCAAACATGTGCAAAATGATATCAGCAATTATAGATATGGTCATCCAAATTTCAGCAAAAGCTAAATGCTCATCATAAATGCCTGGCTATTGTCACTTAAATCCCAGAATTATATTCAAAAGCAAGAGTTAACACACACACACACACATATATATATAATAGAGTTTTTTACTTGAAATTCTGAGTATGTGATAACAAGAACAATTTAGGCAACAATGATGACAGAGATCACATAATCTTTCAATTCTACCCAAGCAAATTCGCACCGCCAAAAAAGAAAAACACAGTTAAGTTTCAAAAGTTCTTTGGTGATTTAATCAGTTAAATCGAAAAAAAAATAAGATTTCCTAGAAGCCGATGAAAGAAGAAAACTCATTAAAATAGAAGTAATTTGTGTTTAGGTCTACAACAAATGACTAGCGCAAAGAAAATAAAGGAAATAAATTTCACAAATTATCCACTTATATTCTTAGGATGGAATGTTAATTTGGGGCCAAATGACCATTTCAACCTATCTAGGTCATTTCGGTCTGAAATGATTGAAACTCTAGGTGAGATGAAACTAAAGTAATTTTATTCCATTTTCTTGATTGAAATAGTATATTTCAGTTATTCTGGTCGAAGTGGAATGGAATTCACAAGTCTGGTTAAAAATGTAAATATGAAATATGAATCAAGATATGAAGTTCTTGTTGCATATACGATACATTACTGATGAATTATGATACCAGTCGAAGTGGAATGGAATTCACAAGTCTGGTTAAAAATGTAAATATGAAACATGAATCAAGAAATCAAGTTCTTGTTGCATATATGACATATGATTGATGAATTATGATAGGCCTTAACATAGATATCTTCCCCCAATTGCCATATTCATCAAACGTCATCCTTAATTTCAAAAGTAGGGAATGCTTACCAGAAACTAGCAACAATTGTTTCAGTCTACCCCCACTATTGCATGAATTGACTTATGGCATCTGATCATGTAATCAAAACATACTTTGGGTCTTGAGAAGGAAGGAAATTTCTTTTTTAAAAAAAAAAAAAAGAGATATGTAGTTGACTCCAAACAATAGTCGCAGTCCTTTCACCCTGGCTACAAATTAAAAATACTTAATTCTTTTACTTTCAAAGAACAATAGATAGAAAATTGGAAGACAAGACACAGACGGGTACACATACACACAGAGATTGAAGAAAAAAAAAAAAGACCTACCAAATCTATTCCTCACATAAAAATATTGAAGAATATAAAAATCTAATAACATAACAGTTCAACCCGACCTGAGAACGTCAGTAGCTCAACTAAAAAACTCACTTTCTCATCAAAATAATATTCCAAATTCACCTCCCATCTCCAATCTTCATAAGCGACAACATTAAGTCCTAGAATCACCAGTGTCAAGGAAGAAATGCACGCTCTAGTCTACGTCAAGCAATAGACAGCCCACAGAAGTAGGGGAGAATATTCGGTCAATTCAATTTATTTAGTTTGATTTGTTACCAAAATCAAATAAAATGAATTTAATATTTTTAAAACCGAACTGAAATTTTTGAAAAAACTAAATAAACCAAACCGAATAAACTGAATTTCACATACCTACAAACCGAACTTATAAAAATTTTGGTTCTATCCGGTTCGAATTAATTAAATTACACATATTTTAAATTGATTACATTCAAATTAGTTTGATTCATTAACAGTTTCGATTTATTTGATTTCTTTGATTTTTTATATAAAAGCCAAACCAAAATCCAAAACCTAATTTTCTAAATTAAAACCGAACTGAACCTATTTGCAATGAAGAACCAAACTGAACTGACCAAATAATGTCGGTTCAGTCAGTTTTGCTAGTTCGGTCCGGTCTTTGCTCACCTGGAAGTGTCACAAGAGCTCAATAAGAAAGAATAATAAGCTTCTTCCTAAAATAAGGGAACTCCACACACTTGAACCAACATATTCTATTGAACTCTTAGTGGATTGAATAGGCATCTAAAACGGCAATTTATTAAAAAATTTTCTTGTTAGTGGCTCTAATTTGTGTTAATTCCATGGAAGAATTAGTTCAAAAAAACCAGCCAATGTCTACTATGGCACCAAATGCTTATAAAGACTGCAGAAAAGTAGTGTACCGAGGAAAGCAGGTTCATAGTGACGGTAATGTTTGCATTCCGATCCTTAATCACCACATCCATTCTTGACAAATTAGCCAAACTCGAAGGAAATCTCCTGAATTGCAACAAAATTACAAAATTGAACTAAAAATAAAAACATGACTAAAATTAGCTAATCCATCAAACTCACTCGAATATAAATGTAGCAGGAAAAAATCCTCTACTTCCAGATCCAAACCACTCGAAATTCCACCGACCTTCCAAAAAGGGCGACCTAAACCAATAAATATCTCATAAAATACAAGGAAAGGAAAAAAGGAACTGGTTTGTTTAGCGTAGGTTAATAATAAGTACCCACGTAGTGGGTCTAGGCGTGGGATTGAGGCGCTCAAGACCAGTTATTCTTTCGTTGACATCAATCCGCTGCATCTCCGTCGTCCTCCCCGTCACAACCGCTTCGAAACCACCAGCATCTTTCAACTGAGTGGCCAAGTCAAATAGTCGAATATCAATTTGATTTTTTTATTTAACTGATGGAATTGCGAATGAAATGACTTAACTGCAAGGAGTAAGGATTCCTTAGCGGAAAGGCGCTCCATTTTCTTGGCGAGGGTGGCGGGCGAGCCCTGTACGGCTTGCTTAACCATTGCTCGGCAGACCATGCGGCGGTTGGCAGGGTAGAGCGATCGGGGCAAGCAGACAGTGACATTGGGTGAAGAAAAAAAAGAGAAATAGCGGAAGGATGTCGTGGAAATTGGAGGTGACGACAGTATGGAAGCCATTTACCAGAAATAATGGAAATAGGAGAATTCTTTTTTTTTTTTTTTTTTTGGTTGAGAAATGTTTCCTGTTCAAGCCCAAATCTCTTCTTGTTTTCTTTTTTTAATTATTCATTCAACGCAAATGCTTCATAATTCATAAATGCAATAAACAAAATTAATACTCTTTTATGTTGCTCCGAGACCAAATTTTAGGTATTGTTTATTGGAAAAAAAAATTTAGTCAGTAAGGCGTAGATGATCACTCACAAACTCATTTAATCAATTAATCAATATATATTATTAATTTCAATACTTGAATGAGAATAATTTAAAAGAAGTTAAAGAATGAACGTAAAAGAGGTTAATTAGTTAACCTTATTTATAAATTTTTTTTATAATGTAAGTGAGAGGAAATTGAGTTTAAAAGTTTACATTCATTTATTTCTAAATGTTAATTTTACTTGGGCATTAAATGATAGAATATAAAGATTTTATGTAGTTTATATTCATTAATCTCTTTTAAAAAAATTCTTTCAAATAATTTTCATTCTATATATTTTCATTCTTCTCTTACCCTCTTTTTCATTAAAAAAAACTTTCATACAGTACCTCAATTTTTTTAAACCATTACTTATAATTTGTCAAATAATTATATAATACAATCTTGTTTCATTGATTTACGTATATTGAAAATTATCATATTAAAATTTTTTTACATAAAAAATAAAATATTAATTGTCATATAAAAATTTTAAATAAAATGAAAAAGTATAAATTTTAAATTGAATATTTGAATTTTATTATCTTATATATATATAGTTACATACGTCCATACTTTAAACTTTAGATGATAGAGGGAAAGTGAAAATTTAAGATTAGTCCTAACATATTAAACTAAACGATTGAGATCAAGAAAGTAAGTTTAGGTAATGTTTGATAAAATTAAAAATTAAATGTCAAATAATTTTAATACTGAAAATTTAAGAGTTAAATAATTTTAGTATTGAAATTTTTAAGAGGCAAATGATAATTGAATAGGTACTAAATTTTTTAAAAAAATCAAATTTAGAAGATAAATTTAAAATAAAATAACTATATATTATACAATAAATTATCATATAATTTAATTTTCAAATATTTAAAACTTAATTATATCTTTATCAATAGTAAGGATTGAGATAATGAGTGATGACAATTGTCGTGAGAGGTATATTAATGAAATATATTAAAATAATGAATTTTTTCTATTACTTAATCAATTAATTAAAATTTTTTACTTATCAGATTAAGTGTTTTTTTGAAATTAAATGTTCAATAAAAAAATATTATCAGACATAATAGAAATGTTAAGAACTTTTTTAAAAAAAAAAAAACTATTATCAAACAATCTTAAAATAAGTGATAAATATTTTAATTTTAAGTATTTAATATGGTTAAATCTTTTATAGATGTTGAACGATTATTTATGGAACTTAATAAATTTTTATTGGATTTTCTAATCATGAAAGTAGGCATAATTTTAATAAAAATAAACTCAATATTGCTTGAAAGTAAGCATTGAAAAAAATTAGAAAATTCATTTTCAAGAACAATTCAATCACAATTGAACCAAATCTCTTGATATACGTAGTATGGTGAACCTAAAACCCCTAGAAATCATTTTTCATGAGAATTTCTTTTACTTAATTTCAGTTTGTTTAATTATTTTTCGTAATTCAGTTTTGTGCTTTTTCTCTAATTATTTTGATTTACTATATAACATGAAAATTAAGATTTATTAATACTTGTGCAGATCTATCCTTATAGGAATGATCTTGACTTATCATGATATTACTTAAGTGATTTGTATATTTATAAGGATTACACGCATAATAAATTTTTGGCACCATTACCGGGGAGAGAACTTTGCAAATATTAGTATCACTTAAGCTTCCTATTACTATAGTTTTTAAATTCTACATATTTGATTTTTGTGTATTTGACTATATTTTATTTCTTTTGATAAGTAAAGTGCTTGGTTTATATGATGCTCACAAAGCCTGGAGTCAATTGAATTTGATCCTGGAATTGAGCGTACATTTTGCATCCGGAGACAAATTCAAAAAGAGAAGAAGAAATTGCTTAAACTCATAATGGTCAATGAAGGACAACATTTAAGACCCTTAAGAGATTTTGCCATACTAAATCATGGCACTCAATCAAGTATTGCTAGACCTATTATTGCAGCCAATAACTTTGAAATTAAACTTACAATCATCTAAATGGTGCAACAAAATATATTTGGGGGTGAAACTATTGAGGATCCAAATGCACATATTGTAAATTTTTTTGAGATTTATACTACTTTCAAAATAAATAGAGCACCTAATGTTGCAATTCACTTGAAATTGTTCTATTTTCATTGAGAGATATAGCTAAGAGGTGGCTCAATTTTATGACAACCAACATCATTTAATACATGGGAGGAACTCTCACAAGCTTTCTTGGCAAAATACTTCCCACTAAATAAGACCACTTAGTTGAGGCAAGTTATTACAAGCATTATACAAGAGTCTAGGAAAACATTATATGAAGTATAGAAGAGGTACAAGGAGCTTCAGAGAAAGGTGTTTACATCATGACTTATCAAATTGGTTGATAGTCCAAACGATGGAATCAATCACTCTATTCACATTACTATTGATGC
This sequence comes from Omphalea diandra, assembly GCA_949677035.1. NCBI lineage: Eukaryota > Viridiplantae > Streptophyta > Magnoliopsida > Malpighiales > Euphorbiaceae > Omphalea > Omphalea diandra. Next base: position 13,465 of record CATIWR010273388.1, read on the forward strand.
CACCGTAAGAGGAGTACTTATAGAGATGTCAACTAATGAATCCTATGCACTTTTAAAAGAAATTTCATCGAACCACTACTAATGGGCAAATGAAAAAGGAATCAATAAATGAGTTGTGGGTATTCATGATATTAATGCTTATACCACGTAAAATGACAAGGTGGATGCTTTTGCAAAAAAGTTTGAAAATATGAGTATACATGCTATTAATACCCGTCGTAGAGTTGCAAAAGGTGTGGGGGTGAATACATGGGTAATGAATACCAAGTAAGGAGTCTTTTTGCTTTAAATCTAGTCGAGTAAGTGCAATATGTCTCCAATTTCAATAGGTAGCCCAATAATTTGTATAAGTAGCCCAATTATTCGTATTCCAACACCTACAATCTAAGGTGGAGGAAGCATTCCAACTTCTCATAGAGCAATTAAGCCAATCAAGCAAAATCTTCTTATCCTCTTGAATTTTCTCAAAGGGAATAAGGTGGAGCTCTCAAAGCTCAACTAACTTAATAAGAGGAGAAATCGACATGAGACATGCAAAGTTCTTAAGTGAGAAGTTTGAGAAGGTGGAGACCAAACTAGATAAAATTGATAAGCTTGAATTAAGGGTGTATCAAATAAAGCAGCAAAACTGAAATTTGGAGATGAAATTTAGGCAATTGGCTAACAATCTCAATGCAAGACCTCAAGGTACACTCCTTAGCAAGACTAAAACAAATCCAAGAGAATAACACCAGGCATTTACAGTGAGAAGTGACACAGAAATACCCGATCCTCCACCTAAGTGCAAGGTGGTAAGTGAGAAAGGCAACCTTCTTCCATTAAAGAAGGCAAAGCAATATAGAAGAAGCTAAAGGGAAGAAAAAAGCAAGTTTCCTCCAGTAGAGCCTTATGTTTCACCCATCCTTTTTCTTTATTTGTTACAAAAGCACAAGTTGGACAAACAATATGCTAAGTTCTTAGAGATTTTTAAGCAACTTCATATCAATATTTCCTTTATTGAAGCCTTAGCTCAAATGTCAATATATGTTAAATTTCTCAAAAAAATTTTGTCTAATAAAAGGAAGTTGGAGCAATTTAAGACCATAACTCTCTTCAATGAGTGTAGTATAATTATTCAAAATAAGCTTCTACCAAAGCTTAAAGATCCAAGGGGTTTTTGCCATGATAATATAAAATAGAATTGAATGATGTAGATGAATTTTATGCCATGATAATATAAAATATCTAAAATATGTGTATATTCTCATGTAATACAGAATACAAAATGAGTTGGACTGTGCAATAGTTGATCCACATACTAAAGTAGTATTCTAGTTATACATTCTTACCCACGGATACATAATATGTGTTCTTTACCATCCATAGATACATAGCATGTGTCCTTGGTTACCTATGATGTTTGTATCATATGTTTTTTATATATATAAATTTCTTTAATTACACATTTTGCATGTTGAGTTGTGATAAATCAAGTGTAATAGCAGATATATTAAAAACGGAATAGAATGACACAGATGAATTATGTTTTATACTTAGTGTATATACTTAAGTTAATTGTCAAGGAAAAATAAAAAAAAAATCTCAGAACATAAATATAATATATAATAGTTAAACATTTTAAATAGCCCTTTGAGAGATTGTTTTAAATTACATTCTAAACACTGGATGAAGAGAGACAAAAAGGCCCACATAATTATCCCATAATAACCACAGTCTACTAATTGTGGAGCCAAAAAAAAAAAAAAAGATAATGAACACCATGACGAGTCACAGACCACCAAACTCCACATGCCTTTCCTTTATCCGAAACACCCAGGTACATTAACCTACGACCGTGCGATGTACCTAACCAATTTCTTAAGCCTACACTCAACTTTTTCATTCCTCAAAGCTAAGTCATGGTAGGCTTCATAGAGACCTTGTATTTAGTTCAACATGTCTGCACTAGTTTAGGTGCGGGATGTAATTATTTCATTAAGAAAGACAATTGTAACAAACTAAGTAGTGATTATCTGATCCCTGGTGGCTATTACAGAACAAGCAGTTGCAAGCCCATGGTCTCTTAGTGTGATAATAGACTGGTCAATCAAGCTATTCGCCCTCTCTACGTTTGTGACAGCAACATCGTAAAAGTTATACACCTCCATATTCTTGTAGTTATAATCAACAAATTCAATATTATACATTTCCCTCAAAGCATTTAAAGCTTTAAATGAAACATCATCTTTGGCGTCCTCAAAGCTCTCAAACCACCCTGAAACATATTTAACCCCTTTTACATCCTCGCGATAGAAACGAATTTTAGTCTAGTAGAGGCCATTTTGGGCCTACTCATACGAGTATTTGGAATTAGACATGCCCATATGTTTGAATGTCTTGTGTAAAATATTCTCAATCGAAATCCTTGAATCAACTCATATATCTCAGCCAATATACAGTGAGATTACTGGGTCAGTTGCTTTCTATTTAATAATTAAATTTTAACATTTAATAATCATATTATTATATAATATAGTTTTACAATTTGTTTCCACAATGATGTTTTATTTATGTCTATTAAGTGTTTTGGAAGCCAATTTAGATTTTTTTTAAAATGGCACTAATAAATAGGGGAACATAATTATTGATTTAGTGTATAAGATATTTATTTATATATATAACTAAATATTTTTATTTTTAAATTAGTTATATTTTTGTAATTTTGCAATAATAATTGATGAGCAATAAAAGAATAGCTCACAGAGAATCAAAGGTACGAAAATTTACTGTTTCATTTATTCCTTTTTTATTTATTTTCTTTTAATTCTTTATTTCTCATCATTTTTATTAAATACTTAATAACTCTTTGATAACTTCAGTTAAAAAATAATTTAATCATATATAATTGTTTTTCTATAATTAATATTATTTAATAATTGACTCAAGTTTTATATAATTTTCTTAAATGATAGATAAAAAGATTACCTGGCTGCTGGATATGATGTACTAAGAATAATAAAATATTTTCGACTTCATTAGGTTGTTTATATACAAAATTGCATGTATTTTAAATCCTTTGCATAATTATGTTTTGACCAGTACTCATGGATAACGCCAACAATTTACCAAATGATTAAAAGAATGATAAATAAAGCATCATTTATCCATTCTCCAAACTTCCTTCTGCAGATCTTGTCGTGGAAGCAAATAGTTCACTGTAAATTGATTGACATAACCTGAAGAGAGACATACATGTGAAGAATAATGATGATGAATGATGTTGTGAGACTTACCATGCTAGTCAATTCAGATGATTTGGGTCAAGTGAAAGAGTTTAGCTTAGGTAATTTTAGATTGAGCTCTTGCAAGACAACAAATGTGAAAAGATATTGTACCCACTCCAACACTTAAATTCATAATATGCTTGAGAGAGTGTGAAAAAATATAATGTTTGAGAGATATCAGTGCTCTTTATATAGTGCCTAGAAACGTTTGTTTCTTTATTGACTTGATACTTGAACTCTTTCTATTTAGTAATTGTTTCTTAATTGTACTTATTTTCCTTAATGAGAGATAACTTCTTGAAAAAAAATATAATTCATATTCAAGATAAGCTGCAAACTAATTATAGTTGAATGGGCAAAGTTGTGTTGGCCTATAGTTTTGTGAAGCTAAAGCAGGTTGAACTACATTGTCTATTACGAGGATTGGAGACCAAACTGGATTTTGCCTATAATTGGACCTAGCACATTTGTCTTGAGTAGTATCAATGGATTAGAAAAATTAATTAATTCTATATTAGAGAAAGGAAGTAAGGGAAACATGAATCTCATTACAGCGAACAAACGGTCGGTTCGGTTTTTTACTAACATAAAATAAATATAATTTTTATATTTAAAATCAAACAGAACTGAAATTTTGAAAAAATCAAATTAACCGAACCAATTAAATCAAAATTTATATGTCTATAAATCGAACTAAACTAAATTTATAAAGTTCAAATTGGTTCAATTTGATTTAATTAAATTACATATATTTTAAATATAGTTCGATTAAATTGACTTAATTTATTAATAATTTTGATTTATTTGGCTTTTTCGATTTTTTATCTAAAAAATCAAACTAAAAATCGAAAACAATTTTTTTTTAAAATTAAAATCAAACCGAATTGATTTTATAAAAAAAATGAACCAAACTAAGTTTTATCAAAAATTGAATTAAATCAAACCAAATCAACTCGGTTCGATCAATTTTTTTTGTTTTGCTCCCCCCTAATCACCGTACCAGCAAAAATGATTAACAACCAATTAGTTTGTAGGAATAGAAAAAGTAGTGTTAAACGACACCACATGAACCAAGGAAGAGGACGACACAGTTTTGTGGGGATAGAGGTAAAACAATTGATAAAAAGTCCATAAAACCCCGAAAGATAAGATTCTTCCTCATAATAACCCCATCAGTCCTTGGAAATTTCATAATTGTCCCCAGCAAGAGAAGCAGCATCAAGAAAAAAAAGTCAATAGAAGTCTTACAAATAAATTCTCGCAAAATTATTGTTTAGTCATTACCCAGTAATTGCAAAATTACCCTGTCTAATAAACAATCAAATTGGTAGCTCAGAGTTAGTGTATTTATATTTAATTGTTAATATATAATTTGATTTTGATTTCTAATAGAAATTTGAATCTACTTTTATTTGGATTAGATGGACAGTTTAGTAGTATAATTTAGTTTCTCGTTAGAAATTTAAACATGATGCGTCACTGCAATTATTATTATTATTATCACATAATTTAAATATGGTTTCTAAGGTTAATTTAGATACACAAAATTATAATTTAATTTTATTTAAATAATTCAAATAGAGTGAAATTTAACAAATTTGAGTTATATGTTTTTGGGATATTTAACAGATATTCTATGTTATGAAAAGTTGTATATATCTTTTAAATAAATATTAAAAACATACATATAATAAATGTGCTAAAAAATATTAAATTTAAATTTGAATAAGTTCAAAAATTTTTAGTTTAAAAGTTAGTATAAATATAAAATTTCTATTAATTTAGATCAATCAATTTAAGTAATAATTAAAGATAAAGATAGAATAATAATAAAAAAATATTAAAATTTAAATATATTTAAATATTATATACTTAATATTAGAATTTAAAAAATAAAAATCATACACAACTTCACGTCTAAAGCATGTGGTCAAATTATTATTATTATTATATATATATATATATATATATATATATATATATATATATATATATATATATATATATAATCAGTAGTGTGACTGTAAACAAAAAGCAAAATAAAATAAATTGATAAGCAATAGAAGGAAGAAGCATATACGATCACAAAAATGGATTTGAAACCTTATATAAGAAAACGACGACGAAGAACGTTGATTGAATTTGTGATCAAAGCCATCTTCGTGTTGGTTAGGGCTAAGTACCCCCAAATTATTGAAGAAATAACACTTGCAGGAAGCCATTTTCGGAAA